>CAJHQQ010000702.1:0-135000 GCA_905132885.1 Moricandia moricandioides
TATTAATTTTATCAATTATTTATATCTAATTAAATAAAATACTTTAATTTTTATTATAAAAATAAATTTGATGGTTATGTATTCTTATATAAAAGAATTAGGTTTATAGGTAAGAAATTATTAGAATTTTTTTTACAGTTTTTAAAGCCCACACAAATTTGTTTACAAAAGATTTTCATGATAAAAACTACTGATTATATTGGTTCTATTGGAGCTACAAAAAATACTCTTTTCTTTTCTTTTGAAAGCTAGATTATTTTCTGTTTTTTACGTATTAAAATAAAATATAAATTAATTATACGACCAATTATCTGAATTAATTATAATATTTATTTAAAAGTAAGAGAAAGATTTTTAATGACTAAGGTTTATGTTGTTGAACTATTTTAAATCTTATTGATCTTCTAAAATATATATACTGAAATTTTTGATTATCCAACTTTTTGAAATTGAATTAAAAATTTAAAACTTCTAATTATTATTCAAAAAGTATAACAGTGTAAACATAATATATATATATTTTTAATATAATATAACTACCCGCAAAATTGCGGATAAACACCTAGTTATAATTTTAACAATGATCAGTAAAACATGTTTCAGAATACTATAATATGTTTTAAACTTAAAATATTTAATTATCTATTCTGTTAAAAATGAAGTATAAAACATTATTTGCCTATTTTTAAGTTATTGTTTCTTAGAGCTTTAACTTCCTCTTTAATCGTTGCCTAATTAAAATCTCTTTCTTGGACACATTAAATAACTCTGTTCAAACAAAATTTCAGTCCTAATCACAATAAAAAGTATATACGATTTTAAAAATTACTGTATTTAACTAAACCAACCATTTGGTTTCAGTACCCTACTAAACCACTTATATTTTAGACAATCCCGATCCTATGAACCACAGCAACAATAAATTTTATGTACCAAAGCAAACCTAATTATAGTACTTATGTTGAGTACTTACTTTTCTTTAAGAATGATTCTTTGTGTATATTAGCTATTATTTGTTGAGTTACTTGATTTTTTGTGTGACGGGCGATTCCCTTCATCAGTCTATATAGTTGCATTATCACCTGCTAAACCAATGACACATAAACCATATCAAAAACATACTAAACCACATTTTGTCAAATCCCATCTTATGTACCAAACTAAAAAAATACGATTTTAGACAAACTAAAGCAAACCAAGTGACATTAAGAAGATTTCTTAATCTATTCTATTAAAACTGAAGTACCTTTTTAAAATAACACTTCTTCAAAATAGTTACAATTTGTGCCATTGAATTAATAATTACTTAACTAATTAACTACAATCATTTATTTTATTTTTAGATTATTATCTATCTCCTAACCAACTTTTACAATAGAAAAAAACCTGATTTAATTAAAATATGACATACAAACTTTAAAATTTATATATCCGTGTATATTATTATTTTATTGTACATAAAAAAATATAAAATATAAATTCTTTATTAAACTTATAAATTTATTATGAAAATATATATTAAATAATTCCATTATTAACATAATTCAGACAAATATATTTGAATTATAAGAATACAACAAATAAGTAATATTTTCCTCAAAACTTAACATAGAAGTGGAATTTATTTGGCATATAAAAACTTAAAAAATATCCAACTAGCTCATTGAAAAATGAATACATTTTATTTGATGTAATATATTTTATTTTACAGAGTTATTAATATACATAAATATACTAATTTTTTTGTTTATATATAAATACATTAAAATGGTTAATGTAGTTAAAATTATTAATTGACGAATATTTTATATAACATATCATTTTGATTGATTTAATATCCAACTATAATATAATCAACAAAAAATTATAGATAATTAAAAATTGACGATCTATTATAAATTGAATAAACATCTGTACGAATGTATGTCTGTGCAACATTACATTCTTGTGTTGTTAAAAAAAATTATACATTTACTCTATTAAAACAAACATCCGTGGAGTTACACGGATCAAGCTATAGTTGTCTTTGTTTTTAACCATTAGATGTGGTTGATTAAAGTGTCATCCAATCCAAAGGCAAGGAGTCAGGGACTATGTATATGCATTATATACAAGCCTTTTTTTATATTGAACACGACCTGATACGTATGACTAAGGCATCGAATCATAACCAGACAAGTAAACATCACCTCGGAAAATATCTTATCGAAAGTTGTATTTAGGAGAATCCTATTGCATGCCATTCTGCAAGATCTTTGAGCATATTAATTTGATTTCATGTGGCCCCCAAAGAGTTGAGAAATAATCTAATAAGGTCTAAAAATTTATATATATGTAGACAAAACGCTATTCAGACAAAAACAATCCTGCTACAAACTCTCTTTTCCTGATATTCAGACAAAAACAATCCTGCTACGCAAATTCTCTTTTCCTAACTAGTCCACGAAAAGAGTTTTTATGGCTTCAAAAGTTTCATAATTTTGGGCCATACGTAAAGGTATATTAATTTTTTCATGACGTAAAAAAAATCTGCTCAAAGGATCTTGAAAAATCACCTACTAAAACTTTCTCAAAATTTTCAAAAGATGATTGTTAGAGGTGGGTTTTACCCTCTTCATGCCCGATCCAAAAACTCGGTCCAGTATTCTTTAGCCTCGCAAGAAGATAATGAACCCACAAAGATCTAAGATTCTATACTTACATATGTTCTTGTTCTTAGATACTCTTCTTATTCATATTTGTATTGTCAATTAAATAAACCATTTTATATGAAATCATCAATATTCATATTTTTTCCATTTCTTCTAATACACGTTATCAAAACTCTATCATAATTTTTGAATGTATTTTAAGATCCATCAATGATATCTTCAAGTTTTGGAGATGTAACATGAAATACCGCGACCCGGAAATATTTAAAACTTATTTAGAAAATTCTA
The DNA here is from genome assembly GCA_905132885.1 of Moricandia moricandioides. NCBI lineage: Eukaryota > Viridiplantae > Streptophyta > Magnoliopsida > Brassicales > Brassicaceae > Moricandia > Moricandia moricandioides. The sequence continues at coordinate 2,940 of CAJHQQ010000702.1, forward strand.
AATAAACTCGAATAAAATTTTAACCAAATAAAATTCTGCAACTATATTAATAAAACTGAGTTAAATAACAATATATAATAAACATAATGTTTTAGAAAATTCCATAAAATCCCCTAGGTTTATAATACTCACTCTTGATGGTCTTTATTATTTCGCGCTCCGCTCTATTCAACTACTGCTCACCTTCATCACGAAAGGAGATATGAGTATGCAAAATTACTCATCGAGATTATCAAAAGCGCCACATGCAACTCAATAATCACTACAGTCAGTTTTGATATACAATAGTTTCTACCACCTTTTGACCATGGTATACATCCGATTTAGAGTATATTGTATATTTTAGGTGTCATTTTAGAGTCCTTTCAAGTTTAGGTACGTTTTAGACAACTTTGGAGATTCTGAAGCTACTTGAGATGTAGAACTACACATATGCGTCAAAATTTTAACTATGGATGGAAGACTTACCACGGTAAGATTGAATTCATAATTTGATACAAGATATAGCTTTGCGTTATCTTTCCAATGCCTCCATTTTAGGGTCGATCATACAGTTGGATCAATATTTATGCTCGTTTTACTGAAGAGGTGTTTGTCTAACGCGAGAGAGGAAGTTGTCGAAGATGTGAAGTAGTGTTGAACGACACTCAAAGGGTGACGAACGACACTTATCTAAATTCAGAAAACTGACGCATTTGATGAAGTTTAAAGAATTGTAACTTTTCCCTGAAGTTTCCCTTATTTACAAAAGAGTATAGAATGTGTCTTTGACATATATTATACATATCTAAGAATTGTTGATGACTAAGATTTATTATATTCTTATAGAAGATTTCGAAAAGAAGATCATAAGACTCCTTCAAATATTTAACTGGAACTCCAGTATTTCTATCCCTACTGTTTTTATGTAATTCATTCAGTATATCTTTATGTCTTGCATGAATATGTATGAGTAGTTTACTTGTTAGGGTTAGGATTTTATAGGGTTTTGATGAACTTGTGATTTATAGAACTACTCGGGTAATCATATTGTATCCTTCATCAAGATTGATCTTGTTGTTTGTTTCTAGAATAACTAACTAGAAGCCTAATCTAGTATAGTTGACAATCGCGAGAGGGGTTCGACACCTGAACTAATCCTGCTGAGCTAAGCTGATAGACACAACGAGAGTTGGCCTATGAAACTTAGTGAACATATCAGATTGGAACATTAATGCTTGTCTAGAATCATCAGATCCACAACGAGAGTTAGCGTCAAATAGGTTAAGGCATCTGATAGTAATCACATGCGAGAGTTGGATTAGTTACTTATGAACTTGATTTCTAGGAAAAATCTTAATAAAACCCTAAGCAACTATATATTTGAGTTTTGATAGCCTGTTTGAATTCTCTAAGTCTAGCGTTTTTCTCAATCGTTTACAACTCTATTTACTTTAGGTTATTTACTGCTTTTTTATTTACTGTCTAGCTTAATCTGAAACTAAATCATATTATGTGAAAAGATTGAGTCTTTGGGGATTCAATTCATAAGTTCTGCAATCGATCTCTTAATTTAGATAGTTTCTCTAGGGTAATTTGAGATACCTCAAGAACGCTTTTCTCAACAACTTTCTCAATGGTTTTGCAGAAACTCGAGAGAGCAAGATTGATGCTATGATGGATCTGATCCTTGAAGATCAGAGAAAGATGTTTGTGGACTCCAGTGAGAGTTTGAATTCTCTCTACAGTGAGTCGAATGGGAAATTTGAAGCCCTAAACACTCATGTCAAGAAGCCAGATATTTAGGTTCAACATATTGTTGAGGTTATGAAGAAGGAAGAAATGAGCCTGAGACATATTGTCAATCCCATAATGGCAAAGGGTGATGAACAATATTGATCTGGAGAGCTGAACACAATGAACGAATCTGATATTGGTGATCCGAGCTCAATATCAATCGACACAATCTTCTAGTGTCGGTTGGCACCTCTTAAAAGCCCCAAAAGATTGAGTTGTCCTCTTGACATTGCAGACTCAAAACTGAGATAGCGTGTCGATTGACACCCATTGACATCAATCGGCATCCTACGGAAAAATATCAAGAGACATCAAAGGCTAGCATCGATTGACACCCACCTGATATCGATTGGCACACATGGTTTGACACTGGAACCAATCGAGGAGAGACATTACAAGCCTAAGGTCCCATACCATGCTGTTCCCAAGCACCTGAAACCACTTATATGTGCAAAATAATTGGTTGGATTTCACAAGAGAGTGAAGAGAATTTCAAGAATTACAACTTTGCCCCAATTTTGCTCCTATTTACAAAAGAGCCTAGAACATGTCTTTGACCTATATAATCTGTTTCTAAGCCATTGTTAACGGCTAAACTTTATTTTATTCCTATAGAGGTTTTTGGAGAGAATATCATAAGACTCCTTCAAAGATTTCATTGCAACTCCAGTTTTATTCCTATTATTTTAATGCAATTCATTTGGTTTATCTTTATGTTTTGCATGGCTATGTTAGGATTAGAATTTTCTAAGGTTTTGATGATCTTGTTATTTATAGAACTCCTAGGGTAATTTTATTGTATCCTTCGTCGTGATTGACCTGATTGCTTGTTTCTAGAATAACTAACTAGAAGCCTAATCTAGGATAGTCGCCAACCGCGAGAGTGGGCTTGACACCTGAACTAATCGTGTTGAGCTAAGTTGATAGATACAACGAGAGTTGGCCTAGGAAAATTAGTGAACATGTCGAATTGGTGTTATGGGTTTGTTCCATGTGCTCATTGAACATCTGCACTTAATCCAATTATAGCCTCTTCACCTCAACTTTTCCAAAAACAAGTATTTCCATACTTATAAAAATATGTTCCTTTCAGAACTAAATTTCTCAGGTTCTATTTTCTTCAAAAATAAAAATACTTCGGAGCAAATTGTTACATAAGGTATAATTCTTATATCCTTATTCCCTCTTCTTCTACGTCTTCTATCTTCTTAATCTATTTTGTATTTTTTTAGTTTCTTCTATCACTTTTTTCTTTACACAAACATAATTTTATTTAGTAATTTAGCAATAATAATATCATTTAGTACCTTCATGGGAGACTTCACAGAAAATTCTACAATTTTCCCGCTTTAATTTCAGTGAAATTCAAATTCCCGCCTAATGGCGAAGTCTTCCATGAGTCTTCTAGTAGTTTTCCAAAATTCTTCGAGAAGTCTTTTCTGGTCTTCTACGAAAGACTTCTCTAGAAGTCTTCTCAAACAATAAATCTTAAAAATAATTTATAAAATTTGTAAAAAATATGTATATGGGGAAAAAATAGAAATCATGTAACCACAAACATTTGTAAATGTTATAAGTTTATATCAACTAAAATTCAATTTTTTTTAACATAGATGATTTAATGTAGAATGAGTCATAATAGTCATTGGTTTAGGTTTTAGTAACATATGTTATAGTATTGTAGGTAGTTTTAAAGGTAGATTTTGAAATCTTATCTTTTTATTTTTTGAATTTGATGAATATGTGTTAGTGATTCTCTAATTATATGATTTTAAACACTTTCTAAGTTTGTTTTATGTTAATGGAAGTGTTTTTTGCTTAGTTAATTGATATTAAGGTTTTAAAAGACTACCGAGACTTCCCGGAAAGTCTTCTAACTCCTGGAAAACTTCCCAGAAGACTCCGAGAAGACTTCTCTAGAAGTCTTCTAACTACTGGAAGACTTCTTGGAAGACTCTGAGAAAACTTCTTTAGAAGTCTTCTCAAAATAAAATGATATGTGTTTTCCGCCTAATGCGAAGTCTTCCGGAAGTCTTCGAGAAGTCTTCTAGAAGTCTTCCAGAAGTCTTCTAGAAGACTTCCAAAATGCTTCTCATGTATTAAATTATAGGGTTTTGGAAGACTTCATAATTTGGCAAGTCTTCATAATTAGGGTCTTAGAAAACTTCTCGTGAAGTCTTTTATATCGAAAATATCTAACCTGATTGGGATTTTTTCTTCATATATAAAGAAAATTTACACATTCTCTTTCTTCCTCTCAAATGGCTGAAACAAAAATTTAATGTTTTTCACTCTAAAACTCTCTAACCTCTCTTTAATCTCTTTAGACTTGAAAACACCTAAATTATATTCATTTCTCATTTTTCTCTTATGTATTCGCACTAATTTATCTTGTTTTTGCAGATTTTTCATTACATGGTTCTCATATTTCACTCCTTTAAAGGTAAATCTATAAATTTTGAATATGTATTTTTGGTGTGTTTTATATGTTAGATTCTAAAAAGTTGTATATTCAACTTACTGTAACAAGGTTAAAGTATGACCCTTTTTATTCCCAGTATGTGTTTTTGATAGTGTTCAATGGTTAAAAGTCTGTCCTTTTCTTTTTGGTATGAAGGAGAAGAAGATAACACAACATTTTTTGTAGGTGAAAGTTCTAGAGGCATTAACAAGTTTAAAAGTTTGACATTTTTGATTCCTCTTATTTTTGATAGTATTCTTTGGTTAAGAATTTGATCTTTTCTTTTTGGTATGAAGGAGAAGAAGAGAATACTTAGAAATACTTGAGAAGACTTTGGAAGACTCCTAAAAGACTTTGGAAGACTCCTGGAAGACTTCTAAAAGACTTTCTGGAAGATTTCTGGAAGTCTTCCACAAGTCTCCCCATAAAATGTTAATGATTATTTTGTAACTCTTTTGTTTATGATATATTTAATGATTATTATGTGTACTATTTTAATTATGAATTATTTTGTAACTTTGAAAAGAAGTTAATGAAAATAATTAGTAAATATGTTGAAGTCTACAATATTTTATTTTATTTTTCAAAAGTGCTTGACATTATTTAAACTTCATAAAAAAACATTTTAACCATATTACCCAAAACAACGAAAAAAATAAAATTTAGTCATAATTATTACAAAATAAGAGAAAATATTTCTCAAAAAAACTTAGTCAAATTCACCAAATATCAAACAATACATAAGACTCACTAGAAAAAGTTAAGTCTTCTCTCAGAGGACTTTTGAATAAGTCTTCTCGGAAGCGGAAAATTTAAGCGGGAAATAAAAATTTAAGCGGGAAACTTAAATTTTAAGTAAAAATTGCACTTTTAAATTTCATGAATGTAGAAGACTTCCCTGTAAGTCTTCTTAGTTTGCCCAGAAACATTAATAAATATGAATATTTGTAACCTCATAATTATCACCAATTAAGTTATGAAGTTCACTCAAGAGACACAATATTGACTAATACACATGAATTAACAAGAAAAAAAATCATTTTACGTTTGAGAAAATTGAAGTTTAATAAAGATAGACGTAACAAATTTCTTAGGAAGTCTTCTCACAGAAAATTTCTTAGGAAGTCTTCTAAGAGAAGACTTCTTATGAAGACTTCTTAAGAAGTCTAATCTATAGAAGACATCTTGAGAAGTCTTCCTTTGTAAATATTGGCTTACTTTTGAATTTGAATTTTTTTCGAAAATCTCAGAGAAGACTTCTAGAGAAGTCTTCTATGATAAAAAGGTTAGTTTTGCGATTGAACAAAGTCTTCTATTAAATGTCAAAATTTTGACAAAATTTGCTCAATTGCAAAACTAAACCTTTTTAGCATAGAAGTCTTCTCTGCGATTTTAAAAAAAAAATCAAATTCAAAAGTAAGTCATATTTACAAAGGAAGACTTCTTCACGAACAAATCTAGAAAAAAAAATCAATTTCATATCTTGAATCCGTAAGATGACTTGTTTAACTTCTCTAAACTCATAGAACTTCACCATGAATGCTACCAACTCATTAATGACCAAGAATCATAAGTTTCAATATATATATGAACTTTGCAAAGTTTGAAATCAAAATCTTGAATTTTTTGGATGAATTTTGAGAGAAAGTGAAAGAGATATGGTTTGTGTTAATAACAAATGAGAAAATAAGAGAAAAAATTAATTTTTTGTGCATTAAGAGCTTCAAATTGGTTGTTCATGGTGGTTGATGTATTGATGACAATGACAATGTTGTAAATACTTGATGAAGATGAGGATAATAGATTAAAACACTCATTTTAAAAAAAAGTAATGGCATTTTCGTTAAGAACTCGAAAATCTAGGGTGAATAAAAGAAATGAAAGTTCCAAAAAAATAATGAGTTAGTTTTGCATTTGAGTTCAAATTTTGAGTCAATTTTGCAAAACTCCCATTAATCTATATATATAAATACCAACATCCGCGGGGACACGCGTGTCAAGTTATAATTAGAGTGTTAAACTATCTTGTTATTGTATATAAGAAGTGAAGGTGAGATGATGGTGTACGTTGAAACCGTATAGAAAGACACTCAATCATACTTCCTCGTTCCCATAAACAGCTGTCAGTGATGTCTCCTATTTCAGATCTCTTCACCAACACAATCAATATTACTCCTTACGCAGTGCTCATTCTCACTGCCACCTGTACTGTTCTCTGGTTCCTTTTCAATCGCTCACCGCAACCGCCTCTACCGCCTGGACCACGAGGGCTACCTGTTGTCGGAAACCTCCCGTTTCTCGAACCGGACCTTCACACCTACTTCACAACTATCGCTCAGAAACACGGTCCAATTTTCAAACTCAAACTCGGCTCAAAACTAACCGTAGTTGTCAACTCTCCATCGCTGGCTCGAGAGATCTTCAAAGACCAAGACATCAATTTCGCAAACCGAGATGTCCCTCTCACGGGCCGGGCTGGTACTTATGGTGGTCTCGACATCGTTTGGTTACCATACGGTCCTGCATGGAGAATGCTTAGAAAAATCTGCGTCCTCAAGCTTTTGAGCCGGAAAACTTTGGATTCTTTCTACGGGCTTCGACGCAAAGAAGTCCGTGAAAGAACTAGAGTTTTATACAAGAAAAGTCAAGAAGAATTGGCAGTTAATGTCGGAGACCAAATGTTCTTGACCATGATGAATCTAACAATGAATATGTTGTGGGGAGGATCGGTGAAAGCAGAGAATATGGAGAGTGTTGGAACAAAATTTAAAGGCGTCATTTCTGAGATGGTTAGGCTTTTGAGTGAGCCTAATGTTTCGGATTTCTTTCCGTGGCTAGCGAGATTCGATCTTCAAGGGCTTGTGAAGCAGATGTGTGTGTGTGCTAATGAGCTTGATGCTATATTTGATGGAGCCATTGAGCAGATGCAAAAGCTAGGAAGTAGGGATGATGGTGAATGCAAAGACTTTTTGCAACATTTGATGAAGTTAAAGGACCAAGAAGCCGATTCGGAGGTTCCCATTACGGTTAACCATGTGAAAGCCGTACTTACGGTAAATAAGTGTTTCAATTTCTTAATTTGGTATTATAACTCTTTATAGAAAGTGAAATGGAACCGTAGAATAGTTTAATCGCCAAGAAATAAGCCTCTGATGTTTTTAAATTATTATGGTATCTAATTTTTGCATATTACAACGGTTGTGAGGTTTGGGGGTCATAAGCACCTATAAAATGAGGTCACACCTTAGAGCACTAACAGCGTAAAAACAATTTCTTAAACTTCCTAATTAAGAGCATGTTTTGTCTTGGTTCTTACACTATTTGCAAGGTTCATTGACGGTTCACGATTGGTTCATTTTTTTTTCTTTAAATAAAAAAATATAATAATAATAAGAACCCAAATGGGGTTTTAGGATTAATGGTACTCTTATAATTGAACTTAACAGTTTTTTTTTCCAACGCGGTTTGAACATGTAACCTCCAAAATTCTTACTTAGTAATATGTAAATTTTAACCACTAAGATAATTCGTTGTTGGTATTTTAGCATATTAGAGCTTTGGCTACTTCAGCACTTAGATGGAAGAATTATGCTGGATTAAAAAGGGCATAAATTGTACTTATATGTTTTTAGTTCATGAGAGTGATTTGATTAATGTTTGTTATATTTTGTATATGTGAAGGATATGGTGATTGGTGGTACTGATACATCTACAAACACAATAGAGTTTGCGATGGCTGAGCTTATAAGCAATCCCAAGTTGATGAAGAGAGCGCAACAAGAGCTAGACGAAGTTGTAGGAAAAGAAAACATTGTTGAAGAATCACACATCACTAGACTTCCTTACATATTAGCCATTATGAAAGAAACACTTAGACTTCACCCAACCATTCCTTTGTTAGTCCCTCATCGTCCAGCTGAAACTGCGGTGGTGGGCGGTTACACTATCCCTAAAGATACTAAGGTTTTCATCAATGTTTGGTCAATTCAAAGAGACCCAAACGTGTGGGAAAATCCGACTAAGTTTCATCCCGAGAGGTTTCTTGATAATAAGTCTTGTGACTTTAATGGAACTAATTACAGCTTTCTTCCATTTGGATCTGGTCGGAGAATTTGCGCTGGCGTAGCACTCGCTGAGAGGATGGTTTTGTACACTCTCGCGACATTATTACATTCGTTCGATTGGAAGATTCCAGAAGGACATGTGTTGGATTTGGAAGAGAAGTTTGGAATTGTCCTGAAGCTCAAGACCCCTCTTGTTGCCTTGCCAGTTCCGAGGTTATCTGTCTCGAATCTTTATAACTGAGATCGTTGTATTTAGCAATCTATATTATTAAAACCGAAGTATCTTTTATTATTGTTTGGAAACCTGGATAACACTATCATTGAGAATTGTTTAACCACAGGGATAGCAATACAAAAAAAAATATTTCTTTTTATTTACAAATTTAGCATTTGCATTTACAATAAATTAAGTACTTCATTTTTGTATATCTTTTTTTTATTTACGTATTTTGGCACTGCATTTAAAATAAATTTAAATAAAATTATTACAATTCTAAAGTTTATCTAACTAAATCAATATCCATATATTGACCATTAAATTTTTTAGCATATTGTTTCATTGTAAAATAAAAATTAATAAAAAATAACATGTTAATATATGGATAGTACAATTACATCAAATTGCATCAAGTTATAAGTTTTTAATATAATATTATGTATAAATAAAAACTTATTATCAAACATCGGTATTATAATATAATATATTATACTCTATATGTAAATTTCAAAACATAATAACTATACATGAGTTTTTTTTTATAAAACTAGCGGTTTGTGAGTTTACGTTTAACATAAGTTAAAATAAACACCCACGCGGGGGAGCGGATCAAATTCTAGTTCTTATTTAAAGCCAAAAAAAAATTATCAGGGTTTTACTAAGGGAAAGTAAAATGTATTTGTGAAGTTCTCAGCGGTATCCAAGTGTTAGTTTCACAAAGAATATAATTATTTTGGTAAAACAAAAATTAATGAACTAGGGAATTTCTTTGACTTCCATGTTTGGCTATTAGTTTCATATTTCCTTAATTTAAACTGCATCGCTCACATGGTGTATAGAGTTTGGTTCTATCATGTTAGTTGCAAAAATAGAAAAAATAAAACTACTTATCATTAATCCAAATGTTACAGGCACGAAAGCTGGATCGACAAGATGGTCGAGGATATGGTCAATGGGTTGATAGAAGCGTGGTCGATGATGGAGTTGTTATTATTAGATTTACTCTTTATGATTGATCAATATGAATTATTTAACCATGTAATTCTTTGATTGAATAGAAATAAGCAGAATCGTATGTATCCATAGCTTTAGGATCTGAATTTGGGAAGTGGATCTTCCAAAGCAAACCCTATGTGAAATTACGCCTCTATTGAAGGGATATAGAGAAAAACTATATTTTTGGCTAGGATTGTCGTGGGGACCAAAACCCTCTTTGTATATAGTATTACTTTCTAGTCTAGCTACTCATCAAACTAGAAATTATTTAAAGTATTTACATACAAATATTTTATAACACTTATGTCCAATCTTTTATCTTATTCACAATAGTGACCACTTAAATATGCTAACTAATTAGTGACCCCACTAAATGATTTTATAGTTATCCCTTTATGTCCAAACTAACATGGAAACAAAATAAGAACAATAAGATAATAAACGATAATTAAAAAACAGAGAAAGAACAAAAGATAGGATGAGATTGTGGATGGTTTAAAGTTAGATGATAGATGGATGATTGACTCACTCAATCAGTAGCAAATGATTGACTCGCTCAATCGGTGGAAAATGATTGATTCTCTCAATCTGTGATATCCAAGGGATGTCGAATCACTCAACAACCTAAGCACCACAAATCAGTAGCAACAAATGAATCACTCAAATGAAACTAGTGAGAAGATATTCAAAGACACTCTTTGGCGAAGAAACTGATTCTTATGTATAGAATTTGTAGATTCAAAGATGATTTGTACGATAGAGCTCTGTACATAGCTAACATTCTAAAAGTTAGAAACAAGGAAACAAATAAAAAGATGAAAAATTAGCAGTTGGAGCCAAATGGAAAGAATCTTTGTCAAATGAAAGTAGATGGTGTCTTCCTTATATGTGGATAGTTTGAGGGGGAAGTGGGTTTCCTTAAAAAATAGAATATTTTGAATGTTGTAACTGAAATCATGGCAGGATTGGTGAAGGTTGGTGATTTATTCTACATAGTGTGAATCCAGCAGAAGAAAAAAAGTTGACAAAACTGAAATCTTATGTTTCTATGCTTGCTGGTTCACGGAAAGAACTTGTCAGACTATTTTTGGATGTTGGATATATTTTCTAGACGCTTAGAAACCTCTAATGGTCCGCCAATATTTGTTTTGAGGAAGATTGAACCATTGAGACTCCAAATGAGGCAACTACTCGTTTAGAAATTGATCATAACTTCATAAGTCTTTGATTATTCCTCCGGGTTTTGGACTTGTTCGAAAGATAAGAAGTTCATCTCTAAGTCTATGATGGGTTTTGGTGTAGGACGCTTCTTGATTGGGCTGTAATCTACTTCTACGGGGAGATAATCGCAGATGGGAAAGAAATATTCGTAATTTTTTTTACAATGGAAGCTCACGTTCATATCTGGGATGGCATAGTGGGTTAAGTTAGAGAGTTTGAATGGGTTTTTAGAATAAATAAATGTACCATTTAGTACCATTTATCTTGTCGAGTTTTAAATGGGTAACCTTCTTAAGACCCATTTATTGAATGGGATTTTAGCTAAAATAAATGGAGACCCGCTTAAATCGTTTATATTTTTGGTAACTTAAATTTAGACCATTTATTTTGTCTTACACCAATTTTATAAAATATTTAACTATATATTGAAACTTTAAAATTTATTCGATTATGCAAAATAAAGTTTTTTCACCAAATTGAAAATCAAGTTTTCTTGTCAAAATTAAAAAATGGAATTTTTCCAGCTAAAACTGAAAATTGAGTTAAAACCGCAAAATTGAGTTTCCCTCACAAACTGCAAAATTGAGTTTCCCTCCCAAACCGCAAAATTGAGGTTTTTCGCCAAACCCACAAATTCGAAGTTTCTCGCCAAAACCCCAAAATTGAGTTTTCCTGCCAAAATAGAAATTGAGTTTTCTCACGATAAATGCAAAATTGAGTTTTTTTCGCCAAAATTGCAAATCAATTTTTCCCGCTAAAACAAAAAAAAAAGTTTTCTCGTTGAAATCGAAAATTAAGTTGTCCTGCTAATACCAAAAATTGATTTTTTTCTTGCCAATTTCGCCAAAACCGCAAAATCAAGTTTTTCCACCAAAACCAAAATATTTCTCGCATAAACCGTAATATCGAGTTTTTCGCCAAACCCAAAATTTTAAATTTTTTCACCAAAACCGAAAATTGTGTTTTCATGCAAATATTGCAAAATTGAGTTTTCGCGCTAAAAATGCAAAATTGAGTTTTTTTCGTTAAACTAAAAAAACAAGTTCATTTTTGTTTCAGTTAAATTTGGTTTGAGTACTTAAAGTTAAAGTAAAATAAAAAATGAAATTATTTATGTAAAATCGTTTTACAAAAAAAAAGAACTAAAACTAAAAAATCAACAATATCTTAAATGGGTCTAAATGGGTTTAAATGAGTTAGTGAAAAATTCATAGATCTAAATGAGTACCCTTAATAACCTATTTTAAATGGATCTAACTAGGTGTGAGTAGAGATGTCAAATGTGCATATTGTCCATGGACGGCCCGTGTCCAAATTGTTATGGGCTAATATTGACAAACTCATATTGGACCAAATTTAAATCTTGTCCAAATGGGCGAAGCCCGCTTGCGCCCATGGTCAACCGGGGCTAGACCATCTGGACATTGGACGACCCAAATAGCTTAAATATCTAGGTCTAAGAAATTGAAATTATCATAATTTCACTTTGTCTTCTTAAAACTGAAATATCGAGTATTCTTGTTAAAATCACAAAATTATATTTTTCCGTAAAATCAAGTTTTCCCATCGAAACAAAAATTATCTTTTCTCTTCAGAACCAGAAAACGTGTTTCAGCCAAAACTGAAAAATCACGGTTTCTTATCAACAACATCAAAATCAAAATTCCACCCAAAACTAGAAATTTATGTTTTTTTTTTGCCAAAAATTGGAAAATCACACTTTTCCGGTAAAATCATAAAATCATTTTTTCTTTCAAAACCAAAATGTTTTTTTTTCTGCTAAAACAAAAAAAAAATCATGATTTCCACTAAAACTGGGAAATTGTGTTTTCTCACCAAAACTGCAAAAATGTGTTTACCGCCAAAACCAAAAATTATTTTCCCGTCACAACTGGAAAATTATGTTTTCCATCAAAACCGGAAAATCAGGTTTATCTATCAAAACAAAAAAAAATCAAGTTTTTCTGCCATAACCGGAAAATCGCATTTCCACAAAAATCGTAAATTGTGTTTTTCTGCAAAAATCGCAAAATTTAATTTCCAATAAAAAAACGTAAAATCATCTTTTCCCTCGAAATGTAAAATTAGGCTATTTAGATTAAATCATGGGTAGCCAAACTTGTCATATTTGGTCATGGTTCTATTTGGTTATGGTCTTATGGGCTTTGTCCAAAAGCATCTAGCAAAAGAAAAAAGGCCCCCATCTAGACATGCCCAAATGGGCCCAGCCCGGCCATTTAAAATGTTTAGGTGTGAATTCTAAATGGGGTGGATCTTAAATGGTTTGGGTTTAAATGGGGTGGTTTTACAATTTTAACATCCCTATATTCATATCATGGGCACAGAGCGAGATCACAAAGAAAGATGAGAGGTGATAGCGGCTTTGTGGCTGCAACCACACCAGCGAGATGAGCATATCCAACAAAGGTAAAGAGAAAGAAGATTGGTGCACAAGGACAAATGCTGTTGAGATAAGCTTGAAATAACTTAAGGATTAAGCTATCTATTTCCTACCGAGTTATGGAATAGGGAATTAGTTGTTTGTGTGATTCCTAATGAGTTTAGGATATTATGAGTTATATATAAGGAGATGCATATGGTGTTGCATAACTTATGATTTGTGTGATTGAGAAAGCTTAAGTTTTGAGTTAGTTTCTTAAGCATTAATAAGAAAAGTGTTCTTATTTGAAGATTTGATCTTTGACTCTTAAGTTGTGAGATAATATTTGGTATCAGAGCGGTTTGACGAAGATCTGCAAGAAGACCAAAATACCCTTCGAGTAGGAATGGGACCCTTCAAGTCGGAAGAGGAGGTCTGTGGCAGAAACTAGTCAGAAGATCATGGAACCTGTGATGTTGTGGGAAAAAAGATTCTCAAAGGAAACCCTGCGATTATTGGTACAAGATGATGCCAAGATGATTCGATGAAGAAGAAACACACGAGATGAGTGTGGTCCTTAGTTTGAGGGGGAGAATGTGAGATATCAAACAAAGTCCCACATTGGAAGTTTAGACAAAAAGTGTCTATTATATAAAGAGAAGTCCAACTCTAATTAGTTCGAGGCCTTTTGGGAATGAATCAAAAAGTAAATCCATGCGGGCTTGCCTAGTAGGCCCAAAGTAGACAATAGATCTGCAATTGCGCTTACAAAGAGTCATGTGTTTCATGGACGTAGTAAACATATACACAGAAGGTTCCATTTTATACGAGAATGTGTTGAAAAAGAGCAAGTCGAGGTTGAACATGTTCTGGGGAATGAACAAAAGGCGGATATTCTCACAAAGTTGCTTGGGAGAATAAAATTCATGGAAATGAGGAGGCTCATTGGAGTTCAAGATGTATGTGAAGACAAGTTCAAGCTTAAGGGGGAGAATGTTGAGATAAGCTTGAAATAACTTAAGGATTAAGCTATCTATTTCCTACCGAGTTATGGAATAGGAAATTAGTTGTTTGTGTGATTCCTAATGAGTTTAGGATATTATGAGTTATATATAAGGAGATGCATATGGTGTTGCATAACTTATGATTTGTGTGATTGAGAAAGCTTAAGTGTTGAGTTAGTTTCTTAAGCATTAATAAGAAAAGTGTTGTTATTTGAAGATTTGATCTTTGACTCTTAAGTTGTGAGATAATATCACAGGAGTGTCTAATATATAAAGAGAAGTCCAACTCTAATTAGTTCGAGGCCTTTTGGGAAGGAATCCAAAAGTAAATCCATGCGGGCTTGCCTAGTAGGCCCAAAGTGGACAATATCGTACTAATCGGATAATAAGGAGTTGGACATGGGCTTAACAAACCCAACAAATGCAATCCAGATCTCCTTTCTCGGTGGCTTGGGATGATGACGGAATGGATCTCCGTTGGGCTGCCAAAACTCCGAGCGTTGAGTTGTGGTGGTTGGTGACGATGATGGTTGTTGCGTCCAGCTTCCTCCGATGCACCACACAGACCAATGGAATAAGAAATGAGAGAGATGAAGCTCGTGAGAGATCTTTACATAAATATATGGGGTGTACACATGAGAATAAACCAGAGCATAAAGCTTGGTCTGGTTTCAAAGATAAATTATAATGGGTTAATTTGTGAAATAACACTATGGAGAGACAAAATTAAGCAAATGACCATAACAAAAAGTTGTCATGAGTGATAGGACAATTATGCATAAGTGTGGACGTTTTTCTCCTTCATAGCGCGTCAGTATATGACACAAGCCGTAGGGTCCACAACAACCGATGTAGAGTGACGACTAATATGTATCAAATGTGTATTCTATTCTATTTTCATAGCCCGTAATAGTATAGTATGCTACCAACATTGTTTATATTTTAGGTTTCACACATTATGTTGTACAATATAAAATAGATGGAAGGACAAAATATATATTACGCCATGAAGGACCCGATTGCATAAACATTCATATGACTAAAACTTAGACTCTTATTTGGAGAGGTAGTAGGTTGGATAAATAATAAAAATTGTATTATACCATATGTGATTGCAAATGGTATAGAATAATTCATTTGTAACAATAGCATATTAATAAACATAATTGTTCCACTAACTGCACTAGTCCCACAAAATACAATAAAGACCAAAACATAGTATAATCTTTAGTTACAAACTGCCCAAGTCAACCTAAGCAAAAGAAATAAAGAAACGGGAAGGAGAAAAAAATGAAAATTAACAAAGTAACCATGTATTAGAAAGTGTGAATATTTGACATACAATTGGACAATTCTCTATTTACTGCACGTAGGATATGATGGATATAATGTATATTCGTTCAATATACTATTCTATATTCGTGTACATGTGGAATAGATCTAAACTGATAAAGGATTTTACTCTATCCTAATCAAAGTAGTATAGATGAGTGTCAATCCAATCCTAAGTGAACATGATGCAATGAGAATGCAAGTATAAACTTAATCTAAGTGCAATCAATTTAGATATGGGGGTGAAGTAACAAAATAACACAGATGCGAAACTAGAATTATAAATGAATGGGAAGAACGAGAACCCATGGCAAGGGCTTTGACTTTGGATGATTTGGATCTAAGATAGACGGTTAACGCTATAAACAACTTGGTTCTACTAGTCTAGACGTACCATTAAACTAATTCTCAATCAAGATAAAAGTTCCTTTGCTTTCAGTCACTAGACATCAAATGTCTTTGGTCTAGTTAAATGAAGCAATCCTTAAGAGCAGGTCTATTGACTATCTAAACTTTCCTAACATCAATTGTCATTGGTTAAGCAAGTAAAGAGAGTTATCGCTTGGATCAGACATTTCGTCGAACACCTTTCTGGTACAAATTGCCTATGGATCTAGATTAAAGTGATCAAGTCTAATCTAGCATTAGATACTAGCAATAATCATAGAACATGAATAATCAAACATTAAACCTTCTAACCTATTACCTAATCACCCTAGATCACCCTAACTCATGGATTCTACAGATGACTACTCACTAGCAAACATGATGAACTCAAAAACCAAAGATGAATCAGAGTAAATCATTTCTAATGAACAAGAATAAACAATGAATCAAAATAAGATTAATAAAAAGGATTCAAGATTCAATCTTCTTCACCACGAGTAGTCTAGTCTCAGATAAAAACCAGAATAAAATGAAAAACTAGGTTTAAAGAGTATTTATAGCTGTTTGAAAACAAATCGTGTCAACCCAACAAGCCTGGTTTGACCCGCAGAAATTTCAGCCTCAACGACTGTAGCGACCAGGGCTAATCGCTACGCCTGGTCGCTATGGTCCCCGGGTTTCCCTTGTGGGTCTGTAGCGACCAAGGCTAGTCGCTATGGCATCCGCAACTCCATGTGGGTCTGTAGCGACCAGGGCTGGTCGTTATGGTTCCCGGATTCTTCCTGTGGGTCTGTAGCGACCAAGGCTGGTCGCTATGCCTGGTCGCTACACCCCCTTTTGCTCCAAACTCCACTTCTTTGGCCTCCATTGCCTCTAAACTCATCAATGAACATCTCTCATACCTGACATAGACAAATGTAATGGAATGCAACCTAAATATGCCTAAATGATATCCTATATGCCTGAAATGCACTTAAAGAGATGACCAAAACTATGCAAATATGACCGATATCAACTCCCCCGAACTTGTCATTTACTTGTCCTCAAGTGGACTTTCGAAAACAAGAAAAAGAGAGAGGTTTGAAAATGGGAGCTCAAAACCAAAAGATACACTTTCTAGCCTTCAACATCACATCCTAGGTAAACATAGCACGTAGCATGAGCATGCTCTCTTAGTATACTCTATCTTCTCAAGGCCTAAAAGGGACTCTCATGCGTCTACACTAGATGCAATGCTTATCAACCAACAAGTCTTTACACCAACTCTCACATTCATTGACAGATAAATAAGGTGAATCCCTGCTAATGGAAACTTGATCTCGATCACTTGGCTTGGTAAGTGAAAACGGTTTATCTATGATAGAAGAGGGGTTCAAATTCTTTGGTGACTTTCACTCAGGAAAAAAGAGCTTGAACATTATGCAAAATTTATCTAAGAAAATGAGCAATTCATGCATACAATGGTTTGTTCTCATCATTATACCCCTTCCCAATCACTTTCAAACTCTTTTTTTCTTCTTTTTTTTTCACTCACCAAATGAAACTCTTTTCTTTTTTTTTTAACCGACTAGGGACATCTTCTCTTTATTTTTCTTTTCTCTTTTTTTTTTCTTTGGGGTTTTGCTGTTTAGAGTATATATATATTTTTTTTTCGATCCCTAGTGGCTATCTTCTTTTCATTTTTCTCACACTTCGAAACCCAAGATCAGAGCTTATTAACACCAACACACTTCTCATTCCTAAATGCTAGCTCAAAAGAGGTCCTATAGCTAGTCCAAGATGAAAACAAGCCAATGTCGCTCCCAATACTCTCAAGATTTTACACATAACAAGATATCAATAAAAGTCCTCACTCAAGCAAATTCAATTACGGTCTCAAAGAATGGTAAAGGTTTAAGGGTAGGAAGGTGACATTTGGGTTTTCAAAAAGTGGTATAACAGATAGAGATCAACCCAAACGTGCATGAGATCCATGACCAAGCATACAAGAGTCCATAAGCAGGGTAGATTAAGTTCATTAGGCCCTAATTCATTTTGGAGTTGGTTTCAAGAGCAACGTCAATCACAGCAAACAACTAGTTTTGGGAAGAGTTTTCAAGGCTCGAAGCTTGCAAGTCTTCAAGATATGCTTAAGCTACTTGCTATGTTTAACTACGGTGTGATGTTGAGTTCTAGACATGTGTTCTTTACGAGGTAATAACATCCTTGCTCCCTATGCAAAATGAATGCAATCTATATGCTCTAGACTCGATCCTAACGATGAAAATATGCAAACTAAATGATTCTTTTGTTGTTTTCTTTTTCTTTTAGTTTTTTTTTTAGAATGTATAATGCAATGCTTATGCGAACATGTGAAGATGAAAAGATTAGACATGGTACCTCCCCCAAACTCGAACAACACAGTGTCTGTGTAGTCAAGAGAGAAGGAGATACCGACATAAGAAACAAAACAAAATAAAACAAAGAAAACAATTGGTATTTACAAGGGTAGGTGTGGAGATACCTCAAAATGATTCGGAGGCAGTGTCCTCGTTGCCGCGTCCACCATCGCCATCGTCACCTTCTTCTATCTGGTAGCTTTCTTCTTCCTCATCAGAAGTGTCTATGTCTATTGGCTCCTTACCATGGCGAGATTGGCTGCGAGGTCTTGGGGAGGAGGTCTCAGCAATGATGAAGTCCTCAGCTTTACACCCTCCTATTCCAGCTCTAACTAGCACGTCGGTGACTTTCTTCATGAATCGTGCTGAGGATGCAGCGTTCTTCTTAACTGTCTTCTTGAGTGCCTTGTACTTGGCGGACAGCTTTTGAATGGTCTTGTCCTGCATCCTGTTCTACCCCTCAAGTTTCCCCAATGTACTCGTGGGCATCGCGCAGAGGGCCCTTCTGGAGGGCTCCAGTAAGGGGTGTGAAGTGGTAGTGAGAAGGATCATAGGGTGTATCCTCCTCTTCTTGGATCTCAGGTGCATCTCGTGAAGAGGATGCACGGGCTGGTGTTGTAGTGGCAGTGGCAGCAGCAGGAGATGAAGATGGACCCGCAGCCGATCGTCTTGCTGGTCTCCTACGGTTTGGAACAGTTTCAAGTGGCCCATGTGTTCCAAGCAACATGTCTGAAGGGATGTTGAACGAGATGATATGCTTGCTGCGTACCATGAGGACTCGCGGGTTGGGTAAGAAAACCTCCTTGTGGTCAAAGTGGATGTGGAAGGAGTAGACGTACTGGCCTTGGAACATCCCTGAAATAAACTTGGTCCTCTTCATGTAAGGACCATCCATGTATAGGGGCTCTTGAGGGGTCTCGCTCTGTAGAGGAACTCGTGCGGCCTGGAGCAATGGTGTGATCAGATTACCTATGCTCAGCTGAGGCGTGCTGTCGTGGTTTGTCCACGCCCAATCCTGATAATACTTGAGTCTCCTCACAAAGAAACCCACTCTCCCAAGGCCATAGTAAACATCTTCCTCAGCCATGTATAGCGCGTCCCTCCCAAATAGTGGTATGAGGGCCATAGCAATCATCGTCAGCTCATCATCCAAGACATTACCAGACTCCCAGCGAGCGAAGAGGGTGTTACCCAAGATGCGATCCACATATCGGACCACCGGGTTCCTGATGCTTGAGTTCTTGTTTCTCTGGGGATCATGAGTGAACTCGGCGATTAGAGGCCAAACCTTATCCGGGATGTTGTAGTTTCTTGGGAGGTCGCTGATCCTATCATCTCAGAATCCCATAGCATCACTGATTTCCTTATAACTCAGCCTGTACAACCCCCCTCGGATCTTGAACTGAATCCGCCCATACCCAAGTTCCGGTGGCCCATCGCTAAGGGGAAATACCTCCAATGAAGAGAGGAAATGGCATGAGGCATCAACATAGAGAGGCTGCGCTTCCATCAAGAGGAGAGACTGCAATCCCATGCACTCTAGCAGCTGAAGGACGCCATCATAGAGTCTGGTTTCCTGAAGGAATATCGGACAGGGGAATCTCGTCGGTGCCCAGGCAAGGTCGTTCTGGAGATGACTGAGCCACTGGGCTTTTGTCGGGATGACTGATCTATCCCTTTCCTTCCCCTTTCCTTAATTTCCCCTTTGGTTTCTTGGCTGGCCTTGAGGGAACTTCGTCTTCGGTATCAGTCGGAGCTTGAAGGCCTTCTTCAATCTCCCTTTCAATCTCTTCAGCCTTCCTCCTTTCTTCTTCAGCTTGTTGCTGAGACCTTCGTGAGGGGATTTCGTTTGTGGTGGGTTGAGATGATCGTGTTCTTGCCATTTGTACCTGAAACGAAACACTCAAGGTGGCATTAGGACAATATCCAGAAATTTCTGGTATCGCAAACGACTAACTTAGTAAATCGACTTAGGAATCAAAGCAATTCGAAATAAGCATTTCAATCACCGATAGGAATCGATCACTCGCCATAATGAGTTCAAATTGAGATAACATGAATCAATCTCCTAACAATAGGCTTGAAACGCTTAATTGGAACCAGTACAAGCAGAATTAACAGTTTTCCCCAAAATTTTTTTTATCAAGAACACGAAGAACCCTAATTCCTAATTTCTCAATTCACACTCAATCTCCACGAAATTCATCAATCCACAGCCACAAACAAGCATACTAGAACATGGGTAACTAGTTTAGAGCAAAAAAAGTTGTGCATGCAACAACTTTTCAAAAGTTGGAAAAATTTTCATCAAGAAGAATCAACCCAAAAATTTCATATCGTTGCTTGATTGAGTGTAGAGATGGAAGATATGGGAGTTTCAGACAATTTCCGAGTGATAGCAAGTGGAATCAAGGAATTTGATGAAGAATTGGGAAAGTTGGGTTTTGTGTTCTTGGGAGAGTTTTGGAGTTTTTGTTTGGGGAAAATGGGGAAGATGAAGAGAGAAATCGATGAAATAAGGGGTGGGAGTGCTGGGTTCGGGCTGGTTAGGGTGGGAATCGGTTTGGTTCACTTGGAACAGACCGATTTAGAGAAGAAGAAGACTTACCTGGGTCGTGTAGCGACCACGCCTGGTCGCTACACGGGGTCGCTACGCCTCCCGCAGGTTTCACCTCGACCCGTAGCGACCAGGCGTGGTCGCTATGGGTGGTCGCTACGCTCCCCGCAAAAATCCGTAGCGACCAAGGGTGGTCGCTACAGTGCTCGGGATTTTTTTCTCGTGGCTTTCCTTGGGGACCCGTAGCGACCAAGCGTGGTCGCTACGGGTGGTCGCTACACATCCCGCAAATAACTCACCCAGAAGTATCAAATAGTCCAAAAGAAATGTAAATTAAATAAAACAAAAATATGTACAAGGATAAACATGGGACTTCCTCCCAAGTGAGCTTGTTTAAAGTCGCTAGCTTGACTTCCTCACGGTCAGTTAGGCAAGGTTTGGATCGGAGAGTGGAATCGAAGTTCCCTCCTCCTCATCTAAAATCCCCAAGTAGAGCTTAACTCTTTGTCCGTTGACGGTGAAGTCTCGTCCATCCTTGCTCCATAAAACGATTGCTCCATAAGGTCTCACTTCTTTAATCTTGAAAGGTCCTGACCATCTGAACTTAAGCTTCCCAGTGAACAATTTTAATCGGGAATTGTAGAGCAGCACCTGGTCCCCAGCTTTGAACTCTCTCTTAAGGATTTTCTTGTCATGAACAGCTTTAGTCTTTTCCTTGTAGATTGCTGAGCTTTCATAGGCATCAAGACGTAGCTCATCAAGTTCACTCAGCTGAATCAATCTCTTCTCCTGGGCTGTCTTGATGTCAAAGTTGAGAAGTTTGACTGCCCACAAGGCTTTGTATTCAAGCTCCACTGGAAGATGACAAGCCTTTCCATAGACCAAGTTGAAAGGTGTGGTCCCTATAGGAGTTTTGTAGGCTGTCTTATAAGCCCATAGTGCATCGTCAAGCTTATTGGACCAATCTTCCTTGTTGTCCCCACTGTCTTTTCCAGGATTGACTTGATTTCTCTATTGGAAATTTCCACTTGTCTGCTCGTTTGAGGATGGTATGGAGTTGCCACCTTGTGTTTAACACCATTCTTCTTGAGAAGACTCTCAAACATCTTGTTGATGAAGTGAGATCCTCCATCACTGATCACCACTCTAGGCACCCCCAAACCTTGGAAAAATAATGCTCTTGAACATCTTTAGGACCACCTTAGCATCATTAGTTGGACTTGCGATAGATTCTACCCATTTAGACACATAGTCAACAGCTACCAGGATGTAAGTGTTTCCGAAGGAAGATGGAAATGGTCCCATGAAATCAATGTCCCATACATCAAATACTTCAACTTCCAAGATAGGGTTCTGAGGCATCTCATTCCTTTTAGTGATATTCCCCTTTCTTTGGCATGCATCACACCTTGAGACAAAGTTCTGTGTGTCCTTGAACATGTGTGGCCACCAAAACCCCGCTTGTAGAACCTTAGCAACAGTCTTGAAGGTGGCAAAGTGACTTCCATAGGATGATCCATGACAATGTTCAAGGATTCCTTCAACCTCTCCTTCAGATACTACTCTTCTATAGAGTTGATCTCTATATAGTATATAGAGATATGGTTCATCCCAGTAGTATCTCTTCACATCCTTGTAGAATTTTTTCTTAGCATATCCTTCTAGTCCCAAAGGTTCTTTTCCACAAGCCAAGTAGTTCACCAAATCAGCGTACCATGGTTCTTTCTCTTCAGTTGCTTTGATCTCCTCAAGTTTCTTCCCAGTCTCACAAAGCTTCATAACCGCCTTGATAGCCATAATCTGCTCCTCTGGAAGGTTTTCATCAATAGGAATACCACAATCAACTTTCATTCTAGACAAATGGTCAGCTACTCCATTCTCAACTCCGGGTTTGTCTTTTATCTCAAGATCAAACTCTTGTAACAACAAAATCCACCTCAACAATCTTGGCTTAGCATCTTTCTTTGCCAAAAGGTGTCTTAGCGCAGCATGATCGGTGTAGACTATCACCTTGGAGCCCACCAGATAGCTTCTGAACTTTTCGAAAGCAAACATTATCGCAAGAAGCTCTTTTTTTTTGGTAGCATACTTCATTTGAGCATCGTCAAGAGTCCTACTCGCATATAGATGACATGAGTCTTCTTATCTTTCTTTTGCCCCAAGACTGCTCCAACAGCATAATCACTAGCATCACACATAATCTCAAAAGGGAGTTTCCAATCTGGTTGTTGAACTATGGGGGCACTGATAAGTTCGTTCTTCAGCTTCTTGAAAGCCTCAAGACATTCCTCATCAAAGTAAAAGACAGCTTCTTTGCATAGTAGCTTGGTTAGCGGTCTAGCTATCTTAGAGAAATCCTTGATGAACCTCCTATATAACCCGGCATGGCCCAGAAAGCTTCTGATGTCTTTCAACGATCTAGGTGGAGCTAAACCAATCATCACGTCAATCTTTGATTTATCCACTTCGATTCCCTTTTCTGAGATTTTGTGTCCTAAGACGATCCCTTCTTTCACCATGAAGTGACATTTTTCCCAATTTAGCACAAGGTTCGTCTCTTCACATCTTCTCAACACCCTGCATAAATTAGACAAACACACAGCAAAAGAAGATCCATACACAGAGAAATCATCCATAAAGACCTCCACCACATCCTCAATAAGATTAGAGAATATAGACATCATTGCTCTTTGGAAAGTTGCTGGTGCATTACATAGCCCAAATGGCATCCTGCGATAGGCAAAGGTACCATAGGGGCATGTGAAAGTTGTTTTTTCCTGATCATTGGGATGTATGGGTATTTGGAAGAAACCTGAATATCCATCAAGAAAACAATAGTATGGGTGGTTTGCAAGTCTCTCAAGCATTTGATCAATGAATGACAAAGGAAAATGATCCTTTCTAGATGCAACATTAAGTTTTCGGTAGTCAATGCACATTCTATGACCAGTTATGGTTCTTGTGGGTATCAGTTCATCCTTATCATTTTTTATGACAGTGATACCACCCTTCTTGGGAACTACATGCACATGAGATACCCAAGTACTATCAGAAATAGGGTAAATAACTCCAGCATCCAAGAGTTTAAGAATCTCTTTCTTAACAACATATTTCAAGTTGGGATTCAACCTTCTTTGATGCTCTATAGAAGTCATTGATTCATCCTCTAGATATATCCTATGCATGCACAAGGAGGGTGATATCCCTTTGATATTTTCAAGTGAGTAGCCAATTGCTTTTCTATACTTTTTAAGCTAAATTAAAAGTGTAGACAATTCATTTTCGTTTAGTTGGCTACTCACGATGAAAGGATATGTGTTATTAGAACCAAGAAATGTGTACCTTACACCAATGGGGAGGGGTTTAAGCTCCACTTTGGGTGCCTTGAGCTCGCTCCAATCATATTGTCGAGGATCTTCTTGTAGGGCGGTTGAGGAAACATGGTAAACAGCCTTAGGCAGCTCTTGGAAATTGTCTTCCCCATTCAATCTCTTGTGGGAATACAACATCCTCATGTATTCTTTGCTCTCCTTGTCCTCAATCATTTGGACGTCTCTATCCTTTGTTAAGGCATGTTGAAGAGATTCTTCAAGCGCCATCTCTTCCAGGAACTCATCAGCTAAAGTATCCATAGCCTCAATGTAGAAGGCTTGCCCTTGAATGGTAGGTTTCTTCATCATCTCCTTAACATCAAAGTGAAGGGTGTTTTCCTCTCCAAGATGAAGATCAATCTTACCATCTTTCACATTAACAATAGCTCCAGCAGTAGCTAAGAATGGTCTTTCCAAAATCAACGGGTCCCTAGGCTCTTCATCTATCTCAAGCACAACAAAGTCAGTTGGTACCTCGCAGTTTCCGACCATTACTGTTAGATCTTCCAGAATGCCAATAGGTAGTTTAACAGATCGATCGGCCAGCACTAGGGAGATCCTACACTTCTTGTAATGTGTAAAGCCAAGCTTCTTCACAATAGACAAAGGCATGAGGCTGACACTTTCTCCTAAGTCACATAGACATCTTTCAAACGAAAGAGGTCCAATGGCGCAAGGTAGAGTGAAACTTCCTTGATCTTCAAACTTCTTTGGGACAGTCAACCTTTGAATAATTACACTGCACTCATGAGTAAGAACCATCACACCTTCCATCTCCTTTTTCTTCTGAGTTACAACATCCTTCAAGAACTTGCTGTATTGAGGGATCAACATGAAGGCATCAATAATGGGCATGGTAATCTGAACCTCACTCATTTTCTTCTCAAACAGGGTCTTGTATTTTTCCAAAAGTTGTTTTTTGAATCTTCCTGGAAATGGAAGTTTTGGCTCATAAGGAGGGGGAATGAACGTAGACTGTGTTGGGGAAGAGGTAGCGTTATCTTTGTTTGATGCTTTCTTTTCTTCCTCAGCTTTTCCTTTGCCTTTAGCCTCAACAATCTTTTCCATGATATCCTCATTGGTTTTCTCATCCACAATTACAACCTCATCTTCTAGATTGATGGCTACCTCCCCACCTAGTTTCTCATCATCCTTGAGGAGAACTTTTGAAGGTAACTCTCTGCCACTTCGTAAAGTGATTGAGTGCATTGTCTCCTTACGATTCTGCTCAGATTTTACAGGTAAGGAGCCAGTGGGTCTCTTAGAGTTGGAGCTCATCGTGGCGAATTGATTCTCCAAAGCTTTGAATTTGTTGTTGAGCTCAGTGTAACTCCCATCAATCTTTGTGTGGATGTTTTTGAACTCATCTCCAATAGCTTTCTCATTCCTTGCTTGAGATTCAAGAAGCTGCTTAAACATAGATTCCACACTTGTATCTCTAGGTTGAGCTTGGTGAGAACTTCCTTGACCCTGAGTAGACTGATTACCTTTGGGTAGAACTCATCTCCAATAGCTTTCTCCAAAGCCTGGAGGATAAGGTTGTTTGGGTGGGTAAGCATTTTGCTAGTAGTTTTTTTGGGTACTGGGGCTTGTTTGGGAAAGAATTTGGGTAGGGAAAGTTGGGTTCTTTCCTGTACCACTGTCCGTTAGCACTGACAAAGCATAGCTCTTGTTGTCCCTCCAAACCATCAACTTCATTAACCTCAAGAGCATCTTATGGGCCTTTCTTCCCAACAAAGTTCATCTTTTCCTGTTTAGCTCTATCCAGAAGAAGCACGTCAAGTTTATCCTGCAGAGACTTCAGTTCTTTTTTTGTATTGGAGTCTTCGCCGCCTCCACCTCTGTTTTGCCTGTCGCAGTCATCATTGTACACTGAGTCACTTTGTGCCATGTTCTCAACAAGTTCCATGCCATCGTGAGCTGTTCGACCCAAGAAGAAATCATTACTTGCAGTATCTAGCATGCTTCGATACTTAGGCAAAACCCCTCTTTAGGAAGTGCTCAGGATACTCTCATCATTGAAGCCATGGTGAGGACACTGTGTTAAGTAGCTCTTGAATCTTTCCCATGCTTCAGCAAAACTCTCAAGGTTCTTTTGTTGGAATCCATAAATCTCATTTCTCAACTTAGCAGTTCTGGAAGTAGAGAAGAACTTGTTAAGGAAAACACGCTTGCACTCTTCCCAAGTTTCAATGGATCCCCGAGGTAGACTCTTTTCCCATAAGTGGGCTTTATCTCCCAAAGAGAAGGGAAACAATCGCAGTTTGAAAGCATCTTCTGAAATTTCATTGATCTTTGTTGTGCCACATAACTTGTCAAAGTTATCCAGGTGGTCTAGTGGATCCTCCAAAGCGAGACCATGGTACTTGTTAGCTTGAATCATGTTGATCAAACTTGACTTGATCTCAAAGTTGTTGTTCTCTACAGCAGGTGCTCTGATACCAGCCCTGTTCCCATGGATGTTGGGCTGGTCATATGTCCCGATTGCCCGAGCTTGGCGTGGAGGATGTTGTTGACCAAGGTTTGCAGCTCCTTGGCCCTGTGCATCTGGAGGTTGTGGTCCATTGTTGTTAACTCCATTGACACCTGCCTGGTGAGGGTTATTGTGGTTAACGTCCATTTCAAACTCCAACTGATCGAAAGGAATCAGTTGTTCTTCTCTTATCTTTCTTGCTAACTCTCTCTCTAAACCCCTGATGTTATCTACTCGTGGAACAAGGTCTGTTGGTCCTCTGCTCCGCAAGTTCATACACATGTGATTCAAGGAGAAAGGAAGAAAGTGTGTCAATAAACAAATAAAAGCAAATAAGACTTAGTCTCAAGTTATGACTAAATCTCACTGTCACAATCAACTTAGAACTTGCAACGGCGCCAAAATTGATAAAGGATTTTACTCTATCCTAATCAAAGTAGTATAGATGAGTGTCAATCCAATCCTAAGTGAACATGATGCAATGAGAATGCAAGTATAAACTTAATCTAAGTGCAATCAATTTAGATATGGGGGTGAAGTAACAAAATAACACAGATGTGAAACTAGAATTATAAATGAATGGGAAGAACAAGAACCCATGGGCAAGGGCTTTGACTTTGGGTGATTTGGATCTAAGATAGACGGTTAACGCTATAAACAACTTGGTTCTACTAGTCTAGACGTACCATTAAGCTAATTCTCCATCAAGATAAAAGTTCATTTGCTTTCAATCACTAGACATCAAATGTCTTTGGTCTAGATAAATCAAGCAATCATTAAGAGCAGGTCTATTGACTATCTAAACTTTCCTAACATCAATTGTCATTGGTTAAGCCAGTAAAGAGAGTTATCGCTTGGATCAGACATTTCGTCGAACACCTTTCGGGTACAAATTGCCTATGGATCTAGATTAAAGAGATCAAGTCTAATCTAGCATTAGAGACTAGCAATAATCATAGAACATGAATAATCAAACATTAAACCTTCTAACCTATTACCTAATCACCCTAGATCACCCTAACCCATGGATTCTACAGATGACTACTCACTAGCAAACATGATGAACTCAAAAACCAAAGATGAATCAGAGTAAATCATTTCTAATGAACAAGAATAAACAATGAATCAAAATAAGATTAATAAAAAGGATTCAAGATTCAATCTTCTTCACTAATAGTAGTCTAGTCTCAGATAAAAACCAGTATAAAATGAAAAACTAGGTTTAAAGAGTATTTATAGCTGTTTGAAAACAAATCGGGTCAACCCAACAAGCCTGGTTTGACCCGCATAAATTTCAGCCTCAACGACTGTAGCGACCAGGGCTGATCGCTACGCCTGGTCGCTATGGTCCCCGTGTTTCCCTTGTGGGTCTGTAGCGACCAAGGCTGGTCGCTACACCTGGTCGCTATGGCATCCGCAACTCCCTGTGGGTCTGTAGCGACCAGGGCTGGTCGCTACGCCTGATCGCTATGGTTCCCGGATTCTTCCTGTGGGTCTGTAGCGACCAAGGCTGGTCGCTATGCCTGGTCGCTACACCCCCTTTTGCTCCAAACTCCACTTCTTTGGCCTCCATTGCCTCCAAACTCATCAATGAACATCTTCCATACCTGACATAGACAAATGTAATGGAATGCAACCTAAATATGCCTAAATGATATCCTATATGCCTGAAATGCACTTAAAGAGATGACCAAAACTATACAAATATGACCGATATCATAAACTCACAGAGAGAAAGGGATAAACAGAGTGGATGAGGGGAGAGAGAGAGAGAGAGAGAGAGAGAGAGAGAGAGAGAGAGAGAGAGAGAGAGAGAGAGAGAGAGAGAGAGAGAGAGAGAGAGAGAGAGAGAGAGAGAGAGAGAGAGAGAGAGAGAGAGAGAGAGAGAGAGAGAGAGAGAGAAAACATTTATATTCTATGTTTCAAAATAGAATACAAAGCAACAAAATTTTCTAATTTAAAAAGAAACATAACTATACTATATGCATGTGTAAGATAATATAGATTTTAAAACGAATTTACTGAATATCATATAGAATTTATACAAATATATGTTTGTTTGGAAAATTTTAAATCATGTTATGTGTAGAAAAAAAATTCTGTTTTTAATACCTAAAATATAAAGTTTAAAAATTGTTTTGACAAAATGTGAAAGCAATTAAAAGTGGAAGGAAAAAACATATTTGTTACAAACAAAAAGAAAAATTGTTGAAATGTAAGTGTGTGTGAAAGAAGGGTAATATAGCCATTTTTGTATAATATAAAGAGTGTATCATAGCCTATAATCTGAGGTTATTTGGTAAATTATTGTTTTTGTTTTGGTTGTACAACCAAATTTCCCAATTATAATTTGAATTAAAGCCAAACCAGGTGGTTACAATATTATATGGTCATAATACGCATTTACATTACAAATAAAAAGATCATTTTCATGTTATTACCGTCATAATCTGGATTATCTATTTAATATTCAGTCATAATAATCATTTGTAAATATTATTGCAGTTATTATAATAACATAAGACCATCAAGATGTATCTTTGGCCTATTGAAATACGAACAAATTACATAATCTACCAATCCTAAAATTAACAATATCATTTTGGATAACTTTAAAACGTTAGCTAATGTTATGAACCAGCCGGTTTGGGAATGCACATAAGTGGGCTTATCTACTTGGTCTACACATAGACCAATCGGCCCATATGCATCACGGATGGGCCAGCCCATTTAGTCTTTAGTCCAGCCGACATTTAGGCCTTGTTAACTTGTCCCACATCGAGTATGTGATGTGGGCAAGTCGGCCATGTACTCATATATATATATGTATCCCCTTTGTACTTATTTGATATACAAGAAAGCAATAAGACAAAGTCATTAGACACTTCTATAAACCCTAGCCGACTACTCTCTATCTATCTAGCCTAGTTTCTTGTCGAGTTAACCTCTAAAGGACACGAGATTCACAACACGTTATCAGCACGATCCTGCTCTGAAACCAACCATCTCGAGTCCTAGATCGAAGCTCAACAAGCCGGCACACCTCAACACCATCCGAAACCCTAATCGGCGATCCTCTCTTTCTCTCTTAGATTTGATCGTTTGTTTTCATATAGATCTGAGAACTAATCTTTTGTATCTTGTCTTTGGTTGATTGTTTAAGGTTCCCAAGAGGAAACCCAAGGAGAAAATCGATCAAGGATTAAGGTATGTCATCTAATCCATCTTGAGGTTCATCGATTTTGTTTAGAATTGTTACTAGGGTTGCTTCGGTTTGGTTTTTGATTTTCGGCATAGATAAGAATCATTAGGTTGCTAGATTCATTGCTTGACGGCTAGAAATCGAAAATACCAAAACCCTAATAGAAAAGGAAAACCTAGATCAATCCAATTTAGGAAAACCTAACCTAAAAGGAAAACCCTAATCCAAAAAGGAAACCTAAATCAATCCGATTTAGGAAACCTAATCTAAAAAGGAAAACCTAATTATAAAAGGAAAACCTAATCAGAAAATGAAACTTTCCTAAATTAGAAACTTACCTAAACTTACCCGAACTTGCCAAATTAGAAACTTTCCCAAAATGGAAACTTCCTAAAAATGGAAACTTTCCTAAAATGGAAACTTATCTAAAATACCTAAACTTACCTAAAACCCAAACTTTCCTAAAAATGAAACTTTCCTGAAAAAGAAACTTTCCAGAAAAGGAAACTTTCCTAAAAAAGAAACTCATCTAAAATGGAAACTTTCCAAATTTCTAGAATTATAAGATCTAAGTCTTAAACCCCTAGATTAGTTAAAGAAAGTTTGTTTTTATGCTTTGGTCGATGATACTAGACCTATTGGTCGATGATGTTAGACCCACTGGTCAATGATGCTAGACCTATGGTCGAGGATGCTAGACCATGAACCGCGAATGGTCAGTGGTACGTACCGTGCAGTACGGACGGGTCACGAACGTGGATGAAAGACAGGCACGGCCAGTCACGTACCATAAGGTACGAACCCGCGGTAACCCATGCGAACCACGACCTGCGATTAAAACATGAACCGCGGATGGTACATACCATGCGGTACGGGCGGACCACGAACGCGGATGATAGACGGTACGTACCATGCGATACGACCGATCACGTACCATTCAGTACGAACCCGCAGTGATCCATACGTACCACGAACCGCGGTCATACCATGACCACAGGCGGTCGATCACCCGCACCATGCGGATAGACCAAGGTCCATATAGGTCGATGATGCCTACCCTCAGGTACGGTTAGACCATTGATCCGCAACGATCAATGATGCGTACCCAGTACGTCTAGATCGCGGATGGTCAATGACCCGTACCAGTACGTACGTATAGAACACGAACCACATAGGTCAATGAAGCGTACCACGACGTACAGCCAGACCGTGTGCTTGTCCAATCGGTTTTCAAACTGATTTTCATTACGATTTTAAATGGACAAGAGATGTGGTATAATAAGACCTAAGCAATCTGAACCTTATGTTCAGATGCCAAACATCACAAACTTGGACTTTGCACCCCTCAGTGTCAAAGGTGACAATTACTTGCAATGGGCATTAGACATTGAGATATCTCTTGGAGCCAATGGCCTAGAACTCAAAAGCCCTTATGCACATCCGACATCACATAGAGGAAAGCTTGAAAGCTCAATACCTCACAGTGAATGATCCATATGAGCTATGGAAAGAATTCAAGATGAGATATGATCATCAGAGAACCCTGGTTCATCCAGCGGCCACCTATGAGTGGATACACCTTAGGATTCATGACCTCAAGTCCATGAACGAGTACAACTCAGCCTTGTTCAGAATAGTCTCACAACTGAGGCTATGTGGCGAGATTGTAACTGATACGCAGCTCCTAGAAAAGGCATTCCTGACAATGTCTTCAAGCAACATGTTGCTCCAGCAACATGTTGCTCCAGCAACAGTATAGACAAAAAGGTTTCAAAACCTATAGTGAACTCATTCACTGTCTATTGCTTGCTGAACAAAACAATGAGCTGCTCTTGAAGAACAGTGAGCTTAGACCCCCAGGTACTAAGCCAGCCTAAGGATGATACAGAGGCCAACCATGTCTATTATGACCAAAAGGGTCGCAATTCCTCATATGGTCGAGGACGCGGCCGCGTAAGTCAAACGCGAGGACGTGGACGTGGTAGCCATAACAAAGGGCGTCCTACCCCTTATGATCGTCCAAACCAGTCCAATCATGGACATGGTAAAAGCAAAGGCACTGGGATATCTTCAAGGATTCAGAATCCTAGGACCTCACCTTGCCACAGATGCGGGATGTCAAACCATTGGGCAAAGAATTGCCGAACCCCTAAGCATCTGGTCGACCTCTATCAAGAGAGTCTAAAAGGCAAGAATCCAGAAGCTCATATGATGTATCAGGATGATGAGGGCGACTTTGATCAAGACAAAGAAGATCCTACAGATCTCGAATCTGATCATAGCAAAGACGATCCTACGGATCATGAAACTTCAGACATGTTGAAGTAATAACCAAGTGATGTTTTGGTGTTTAGGCTTTTATATTTCTAATTTTTTTTATTTTATAAAGTGATTGATTAAATAACATAAGGATAGTCAATATTATAAGACCACAAAGTAACAAAAGGCATTCACCCAAATGAAAGACCCATTGAGTTATATACCTCAGTATAAATGGTTTCCACATTAAACCAATGGGCAAAGGAAACATCAGTTCCTTTCAGATTATAAGCCTTATAAGAAAGTGGTCTATGACTATACCTATATACTTTGATCTATACTATGCTAAGGATCAGTATGATACGAGCCAAAGAGCCATGGTAACCAGATTGGTGTACCACACGAAATTACACTTAATGGCATGACCGGATTAGCCATCCGAGTCCAAACTTGATGCAAAGAAAGAAAAGGCACAAAGAGTTATCCCATAAAATCTCACGTTGTGTAACATGTACACAAGGGAAACTCATTAGGCTTTATTGTCCTAAGCATCACGAAATTATAAGTATGTTCATGAGGGGGAGTGAGGACAAATCCCGTGGTCCATAAACACACTAAAATTTCGTGCACCATGGTTTACAACCATGCTATAAGTGGCTTAGAGTTTTAAATCTCTCGGTGGTACATCATCCACGTCAAGCCTAATGCTTAAGGACATCATGAATGTACATGTGCAAAGATGATATGCATCAGGCCATATAAGTGAGCATAGATATTCTCATCTCAGGTCAAGGGTCATAAACCAGACATATACCATCTTAAGGAAATCTTAATATTCCACCACAGACATATGTGCTACTTAAGATGGAACCTCTGCAGAGGATTGAGGATGAGAATATATGTTGGATGGGAATACAACTTTCTCCCACGAATTATAAGGAACTTTGAGCCAAATATGGGTGATCAGACTAAGTGGCCAGGTTCACGGATTGCATCAGTAATCCGACCATCCAACATCAAAAGGAGAAAGTTATAAGCTGGTAAAGAGAATGGTATCAACCATAAATAGAATGGTATCAACCATCATTGTCTTGGCAAGATCCTCGGACAAGCAAAGATAAGACGTCCAAAGCTAGTAACACTAGATGCCAGACACATTGACCCTAAAGTAATACCAGCTTGCACCAAATGAATTGTTGTCCTAGAAGAGACACAATCAAGTTGCTACAGAGTCTATACAAGATAGACCAATATGTTCCATAATATAAAGGAACCTCGGAAGGAAATGAAATGGTGCATAGAAATTCCCGAGGTCATAAATGGAAACCATTCCAGACATAGAAAATAGTCGACCACAATACAAGATACCATACAATGGACTTTGGGATGCCAAAATCCATGGTACTTAAGGTGATTTGGGACGCCAAAACACCAAAGTATTAAAGGTCATAAGATTGCAATCTACTATGTCATGTCTGGAACACAATGGAACGCATAAAAGGGTATCGATACCAATGATATAAGAATGCGCATACAAAGTAGCACTTGAATATGAACCGAGGATCACCAACCCACATGAGAGTACTCATACTCATAAGAAACGTGGGGTTTATAGGTTTAAAGAACCTATTGAAAAGAGATGGACGTATTGGCCATAGAACGCCATCAAACCAGTGAATGGGGTCGTGTGAGTAAAAGAAAACCGTGAGATAAAAGGGCATGGTCACGTGGTCTAAGACGTGCATGTTCCTATTTACAGCATTTGAACATAGCTGATTACACAAGGTTACTCACAGAGACCAAGGAACAACAGATATAAGATCTGTGGTGGATGCTACTACAATCCAAAATGAAAATGTCTGGAAAGAAATGATGATGTAGTAAGCAATATCTTGATCAATGAATAAAGGTATTAAAGGTACCATAAAGATGAGAAAAGAAATTCTCAAAGAACGGCTTTGTTCCTTAGCCATCTAAGAACTGATACAGCTGCAGCTGCATATGATAATTAGTGAATGAGTTCCACGAGGACCATCAGAATCAGTTCATATATTCATTACATGAATGAAATTCCTTGTGTTCACAAACTAACTTGAAAGAAAGTTGATCAACCTCAAAACGATACGAGTTATAGATTTGATTCTTAGACAAGTTATGGTCATAATATTTGGATCTTCAGATCCTGGTCTATATGGTTTATGGTTATTCATAAACTAAGAACATATTGAAAGAAATATGAAACGGTCATTAAGAATTTTGATTCCGTCCATGTCGACCGTAAGCAGTCTATAAGAACTGTGGTCGAGATCATCGATATATGAATGGTTGAACATACAACCATGATCGATGGATTAAGTTATACAGCCATGGTCAAGAGACCTTAGTCGAACCAAACGTTCGTATAAAGACCAGTAAGGTCGAAGGCTGAGAGGGATCACATTATTCCGACCATGATGGCCATAAGGGCCGCGGTCGAGAGGCAAAATTGTCATGACCGACCAAACGGTCGATCATATGACCGCAATAAAAGTTTATCCAAGGTCCCTACGAGCCAACTTAATTTCGGCCAAGGAAACCTCATGAACAACCATATGATCAAAGTATTAAGATCAGAAACCAAAACGGTTGATCATACGACCATATATGTGCATACGGGCAAAGGCCCATCCGACCTAATAAGGTTATGGTCAAAGCATGGTCGATAAAATGGTTAGACCATAAAGGTCGATTACAATCGACCATATGACCATGTAAAACTCATAATGGTCAAGAAATGGATCCATATGGTCGTGGTTAAGAAAGAGGTCATGAAACATAAGACCCAACCACGAGTGGCCTGATCATGAGCCAAAGATACCATATAAGCTAAACATTGATAAAATGGATGACCAGATCTATATCAAATGGATATATTGATCATAACCATAGTCCATCAGCATGCATACATCTATGCAATATAGCTGATGATGAAGAAATGTAATGGTAGTGGTAAACTTATACTTCGTTATTTATTTACATGGAACGAAAGGTTTAAAGTTTGCTTACACTAACCATACTAACCAACCCAAAGAAGGGAAAATTGGTTTTGCAGATGAAAATTTTGTTTGATCATAAACAGGTTATGAATTTACTCATGGAAGAATTACAACCTCATGAAGGTCATTGAAACAAGCCAAAGCTGCAAGTGACTTCATCAACCATTCTTTATGAAGACAATGCGGCCTGCATAGCCCAACTCAAGGATGGATACATCAAGGGTGACAAAACGAAGCATGTTCTCCCCAAGTTCTTCTTCACCCATGATCTACAGATAGAAGGCGAGGTCAAGGTACTCCAGGTCCGATCCAGTGAGAATTCAGCCGACCTATTCACCAAGGCATTACCAACTTGCACGCTCAAGAAGCTCATGTTCCAGATTGGTATGCGATCATTCAAAAGCCTTCAGTGATGTTCACTTCAGGGGGAGTAATATGACTGTACTCTTTTTCCTATCTATGGCTTTCCTTTTTACCACATTGGGTTTTGGGTTTACCATAGAAAGGTTTTAACGAGACAGTATACCAAACGCATTGCGAACTCTAGACGGTTATGGCATTCAGAGGAAGTGTTATGAACAAGCCGGTTTGGGAATGAACATAAGTGAGCTTATCTACTTGGTCTACACATAGACCAATCGGCCCATATGCATCACGGATGGGCCAGCCCATTTAGTCTTTAGTCCAGCCGACATTTAGGCCTTGTTAACTTGTCCCACATCGAGTATGTGATGTGGGCAAGTCGGCCATGTACTCATATATATATGTATCCCCTTTGTACTTATTTGATATACAAGAAAGCAATAAGAGAAAGTCATTAGACACTTCTATAAACCCTAGCCGACTACTCTCTATCTATCTAGCCTAGTTTCTTGTCGAGTTAACCTCTAAAGGACACGAAATTCACAACAGCTAACATGTTTTCTTTTTCACAATATTTTTTTTTGTATTTTCATATGTTTACCAAGCAAATATGTCTCTTCATTGCATGTGCTTAATTGAAATGCAGACATTTTACAGTCTTACGGGAAAAATAACAATATCATTATCGGATAATTCAAAGGTTAGCTTTGTTAAAGAAGAAATATTCAAAGGTTAGCTAGCAAATTAACAATTTAACCACACATAAGTGGTGTAGTTGTAGGTGAGTTTTGGGAAGATAATCAACCGGTTTCG
Source organism: Moricandia moricandioides (assembly GCA_905132885.1). NCBI lineage: Eukaryota > Viridiplantae > Streptophyta > Magnoliopsida > Brassicales > Brassicaceae > Moricandia > Moricandia moricandioides. The sequence goes on from CAJHQQ010000702.1 coordinate 39,229, forward strand.
AAAGAACTCCACATACTAAACCTATATGGCCATGTAGATATAAGGTAATGCTCTGGGCCTTAAATCAATATGGGATACCCAGGGTAAATTAAAAGTACCAATTATCATCCCAATCGCTCGAACAAAACATATTAGTTAAATTTAACTTGAATATGGTGGACCTATCTAAAAAATGTCACCCTAACCCACGTTCATGGGTAGAAAAGTAATACCACACCTCTTTTCTTACTAATAACGCAAATACAATAGATATATACATTCTTACGTAACATCAAAATAGATTTTATTAAATTATATAAATATATAAATATTTACATCTTCTAAGTTAAATAATCTAAACTTAGGGTTTAGAATTATGAGATGGTATTTTGGATGTGAGGTTTAAAATTAAAAATAAAAATTCAATATAAAAGGTCTATTTTGGTCATTTTTTCTTAAGATCTATTTTTGTGACAAAAATTTCAAAAATTTCTATTTGAGCGATTTACCCTAATATATATTCAGCTAAATATGACTTTAAACAATAAATGTTATTACTTTTCTTTAATAATATTTTATTGGCTGATCCGGTCACAAAGAAAAACGTACTTATTGCTAAAGAGTGGACTTACTACCGCACTATTTAATTCGAGTTTGGAATACTTTCTGACTAATACCTAAACGTAGCTTAATTGCTTGTTACTAGACTACTAGGTAAACTGCATGGACCGAAGCCCAAATTTATACTTCCCACATAACTATGACTTTGTTTTAATGAAGAGTCGAACCCGGGAAAAGTCTTGTAACAAATTCCCAAGTTTCATCTACCACTTAACCATTCAGTTAATAGAATATTATTACACATATAATTTTATAATGTATTTAAAAACTATTATTATTAAAAATATAATAAATACTAAACTTTAGAAGATTTAATGTGATTAAATTGGTTTTCATAGACTTTTTTTGAAAAAAATATAAAATTTACTTTTTATATATTTTAAACTCTATAGATATTTGACTAAAAATCAAAAAAAAAAAGTTGGTTAATTTAAAACCATTTAAAAATTTGTTAAAGTTCAAATTTGTCTAAATTCTTTAAAATACTAAATTAAATACACTAGATGGACACTCTGTTGCCAAAAAAAAAAATAAAAAAAAAAAGTAAATGGACAACTCCAAGTATGTATATTATATATTAAACAAAAAAATCCTTTTAACAAAGTAGACCCGTACTATTCAAAGTACTGTACATACGAATTGTGTCGACACTATCCTTATGATTGCATATCTATGTCTTTCTTTCACATATCAATAGTTTCATAATACACGTATAGCGTACAGTAACCGTTGTGATTGTGTATAAACAAAACGTACATGCATGATCGATTACAGAATGCAAACGCATATCCAAATCCGACCAAAATTTAGAGGTAACCGAACCCAAACCAAAGTTCTAAAATACCCAAATAAATTCTAACCTTTTAGTATTAAAATACTCAAAATCCAAAATAATGATCAGAATATCCTCATCTAAAAACACATTAAATACATTTAATCTCTGACAGCTAAATTACCATGACTTGAAGATTTAACAACAAAAAAAAAAAAGATTATTAAATAAATAAATAATCAATAAAGCCACCTAGAGAACTTACAAGTAAACAAGTCTCTTCTTCTTTTCCCGGAAAATCCTCATTTTGACTTCCTCCACATTTGCTCTCTAACCCTAATCGATTCTCCGGCGAAATGTCTCACCTTGACGATCTCCCTTCCACTCCCGGAAAGTACAAAATCGATAAACCCCTCCCCTACGGGATCCTCCACCACCACCGTTACCTCCGCCTCTCGAAACCCACCCTCTGGGCCTCTCTCTTCCTCGCTCTCTTCCTCTTCTACCTCCTCCTCTCCTCTCCCCCAAACCCTTCTCGCCGCAACCTCAACGACTCCTCCCTCTCCGCCGCGAAATACGGCGGCTCTCACTGGGAGAAACAAGTCCGCAAATCCGCTCACCCTAGGTCTCGCGGCGGTTTAACCGTTCTTGTCACCGGAGCCGCCGGATTCGTCGGGACCCACGTCTCGATCGCGTTACGGAGACGCGGCGACGGGGTCCTGGGCCTCGACAATTTCAACCGGTACTACGATCCGAAGCTGAAGCGAGCGAGGCAAGGGCTTTTGGAGAGATCAGGAGTCTTCGTCGTGGAAGGCGACATAAACGACGCCGTTTTGCTCAAGAAGCTCTACGACGTCGTCCTCTTCACGCACGTGATGCATCTCGCCGCTCAAGCTGGGGTTCGTTACGCGATGCAGAACCCAGGATCGTATGTGAACAGCAACATCGCTGGGTTTGTGAATCTACTTGAAGTCTCGAAAGGGGCGAATCCTCAGCCTGCGGTTGTCTGGGCGTCTTCTAGTTCTGTTTATGGTCTGAATACGAAAGTACCCTTCTCGGAGAAAGACCGTACGGACCATCCCGCGAGCTTATACGCAGCGACGAAGAAAGCAGGTGAAGGGATAGCTCATACTTATAACCATATCTACGGTTTATCGTTAACCGGTTTGAGGTTTTTCACGGTTTATGGACCTTGGGGAAGACCAGACATGGCTTACTTCTTCTTCACTAAAGACATTCTCAAAGGGAAGACGATCACAGTGTTTGAGTCTCCTGATAAAGGTAGTGTTGCTAGGGACTTCACTTACATTGATGATATTGTGAAAGGCTGTTTAGGTGCGTTAGACACTGCTGAGAAGAGTACTGGTAGTGGTGGGAAGAAGAAAGGTCCTGCCATGTTTAGGATTTACAATTTGGGGAACACTTCTCCTGTTCCTGTTACTAAGCTTGTGAAGATATTGGAGAAGCTGTTGAAGATGAAAGCTAAGAAGAAGGTGATGCCTTTGCCGAGGAATGGGGATGTTGAGTTCACTCATGCGAATATCACGTTGGCGCAGAGTGAGATTGGGTATAAACCTTCGGTTGATCTTGAGACGGGTTTGAAGAAGTTTGTGAAATGGTATATGGGTTTTTACTCGAAGAAGAAGAGTTCTTGGTGAGCTCTCTCTCTACTTAAGTCATGGTCTTTGTTTCCTCTCTTGAGCTTCTCAGTTTATGGTTGAACTTGGAGCACTTGCATCGATGAGGAAGATTGGCTCTACTTTTAATGGACAAACATTTGGTTATCTCAACATAAAAGCTACCTACGTATTTGCATTGTTTCTGTGTTGCTAGGATTTTTCTTCATTTGTTTGCTACTACTAGATTTTGAGCAATGTACAGCTTCAGGACTTTAGGTTTGTTTTGGAAACTCAATTGTCTCAATATCGGAAGAATAAATCAGTTTGAGAGTTCGATGCATATGCACTCTGTAGTAAATTAATCTATTATGTTTGTTAACTTGTTTCTTGTGAATCCAAACCTATCTTAATAATGTAATATTCCCATAGATTCACAAGATTGTTCTCTAGCCTGAAGTCATCTTTATTGACAAGGCCTTGAAGATCTAACACCATCTTTATCATCCATCTCTGATCTCGACAGATTCCACCTCTGTTCCACTCACAATCTCATCATCATCAGAATCAAACTTGTAACCTCAAAGGTCGCAAGAAGAACCTCTCCCCTTCTCCAAAGCAGGATCATAACTCCATTCCAACTTCTTCAACACATCTCTATCTCTCCACTTCCCCCACAAATTTTTTCAACTTTACTTCCGCGAATACGCAACATCAGCTACTCTCTTCAACGCTCCTTCCTTCAGACACCTCTCTTTGGCTTCCCACAGAACCTCCCCAAAACCAGAATCATCAGACACAAGAACAACACATTCAACTTCAAACACCTCTCTTTCGCTCGTGTGGAATCTCTAATCGCAAACGCCGCAGAAGTAAGGCTCCGCCGGTTTAACTAAACCGGTTTTCTCTAATCGGTTAAGTAAGTTCCTCTCCTTCCTCTGTTTTCGAACTTGTACATACGTTGACCTTTTTTTATTGTTTTTAGTTATTAAAATTATATAAAAAAATACAAATACATCAACTAATTTTTTGTTTATATAGTATACATAAACTAAAGTTTAAATGCGAATTATTTGGGTAATATCATAAATTATTTCATTTTGTTTAAACTTTTTTTGGGTAAAATGTTAAATTTATTATACCAAATTTTAATTTTTGACAGACATTACAAGAAATTAATTAGTAGAAAATTACTGAAATTAGACTAAACATCAAATACTAATTACAAAACACTAGCTTAATCAGAGACGAGAAGCCAAGACGTTAGGAGACGGCGACCAGCGAAGCGAATTCAGACCAGGGAAAATGAAGGGGACCGCATGGACAAGCCAGTTGCCACGAGTCCGAGAGAAAGGCGGCTCAAACCTTGGAGCAGGGTACCTACAGCTTCCCGCAAGACAGCTAATCACAAACCACTCCAAGAATCACAATCAGGGACTTTAATCTCATATGGGCCAAGTGACTAAAATTAATCTCCAACATCCTAAAAAAATTTACATAGACCAAAGATAATAAAATTATGATTTTGCCTTTAATGAAAAGGTAACATGAACTATTGGATCACCACATCTATGTTTTAATCTTGGCCACACAATTTCACATATCTCTCATTCTCTCTCCTTCTCTCTCTTTCTATTTGTTTAATCTCAACCACTCACAACCACACAATCTTTCTTAACTTTCTTATCTTATTCTCTCATTCGACTGGGTATAACTAGTATAACTCGTACAACTAACATGTTAAAAATTGTATAACTAATATATGAATTTTATAATATGCACATGAAATAAACAAATAAATATTCTAATTGGTATATGATGACAAAGTTTCATCTATTTTCCATAAATTTTTACAATTTCTATTAAATTATTACATTACACTCTTAATTTTTACATTATATATTTTAAATTTTAAGGTATTAACTATATGAGTCATATTATTATGATAAAGAAACATCAAACATATTTTTACAAAGCTATGATGTGAAAATATTGGTACAACCCCTAAAACTAGACATATAACAATTGATATATTTTTTTATTATATATTAGACGAGTATTACTGGTACAACTGGTATAACTTTGACATTTCAGAAATTAACAAAACCAATTTGGTATTCCATAGAAGAAAACAATCAAATATCTCAACTGATATGTACTCAGAAAGTTTCTTTAATTTAATTTGAAGTTTTGAAAAAACAAAAATAAATTAAATTATCACAGAACGCTATAAGTTTACATGATTTACCTTATACATTTAAGGTTTGTTAACTCGTTTGTCCACATAATTTTTGGAAAACATACATGAAATGTATTTTTACAAAACTAATTATTTCATTGTAACTGAGAAAATACATGTAAACATAAATAAGTGGTACAACTGAGGTAAATCTATTTATTATGTGGTACAACTAATATTTTTTATTTCAGTGTCAAAGTACAACTATGCACAAATTGGTACAACTCAAAAACTAGTACAACTATGTACAGTCAGTACAACTAGAAAACTAATACTACTACTTGTTATTTTAATATTATTTTAAATGTGGATCACTTTTTAAATGTGTATCATATTTTAACAATTATGGTTGAACACTAATGTCGAGTAGTTATATTAGTTGTAACATTCTTAAATATTATTACTTAGTTGAATATGTTGTACTAGTTATACCAAAATACATGTATATTTAAACTAAACACAATTATCACTTACAAAATATAAGTTTAAAAGGAAAATAAGTTTAACATCAAAAGAAACATAAGTTTTAATACTAAAAAGAACATAAGTTTATAACAAACATAATTTTCCAAAAGTAACCCCAAAAACTATCTATTTTACATGAAATAATACCTTAGTTGTCATCATGCTCCCTCTTTATTCTTCTTACTGGTGACTCGTGCTTTTGGAGCACGGTTGAAGATTTTTCTGGTTCTGCATCAACTTTTTTGGCGTCAAGAGCAAAAAAGATGAAATTGTTTTTTTTAAAAAAATTGTACAACTAGTATAACTAGTACAATTTGTAAACAAATCATTATCAAAATCAAATATTATTAAAAATATACAATTCATGTATTTGACACATGCATGAAGAGAGGGAAGATTAGACCAACATATCTTATTGGTTCTACATCATACTCTTTTCTATCATCTTCATATGCTGAAAATAAAATAAAGATCACTATATTAATTGCAAAGTTATATGTGTTTTACTTGTACCAGTTATATTGGTTATACTTAATCTATTTATACTAGTTATACTCGTTTTAGTTATACTAGTTGTACTAAATCGAGTTGTACTAGTTGTACTAGTAATACTCTGCGTTCTTCTTTATCTTGAATCTTGTACGTAAAAGATGAAATTTGATTGTGGGTATGATATGATCGATTAAATATGACTATGGGTGTATCGATTTAGGATAAGAAAGAAAAAATCTGGTGGATGGTTGAAGAAAATTTTTGATTTTGTTTTAAGGTGAAAGAACTATTGATGGAGAAGAAAAAAAATTAAGGGTTACTTGGATCGGGTTTCGGGTCGGGTTTCGGGTCTGGATCCGGGTCGAATTCTGGGTAGGATAGTAGTGGCATCAATTAGTAAATATATTGAATTCTTTAGGTTTTTAAGGTATTTTATCTAAATTTCTATTTAAAATTAAATGTTAAATAAAAAGAAAAATAGGTGCGTCTATTTGAGATTTTTTTGTTCTCATTTGGTCCATTCTAGCATTTGATCCCACAAGCACGAACTCACAACCAACCTGACATTAACATACACTAGCGGCACGAGGCAGTGGGATTATCCAATAATGCCATTGTACGGTTTAAGACTCGAAGATTGCCGCCTATAAGCCTCTCACCGGGACCGTATACATCCGCTAAACAGAAAGCCCATATAGAGCAAGCGGATCGAACAACACACCACCTCTGGAGCAGCCTCAACCGAGTGAGAGAGAAGACCGAGAGCTTAACTGAAAACCTATCTCCATCGGAAGCTACTTCGAAGCCCCGCCTTCAGTTAGTAGACTGCTAGAAATAGCACAAGGAGAGAAGTTCAACGACGATGAACACGAGATATTTTTTATTTGAAAATTTTAATATTTTTTTCTTTTAATTTTAAATTTCACCTCCAAAACCACGCCCCATATTTTTGAACTCTAAATATAGATTAGTTTACCCATAAAGTAAAAATATATATTTATACCTCTTAACAAAATCTATTTTAATTATTTTTCTCTTTGAAAACTATTTTATGATAAAAACTTTTAAGTATATCTTAGAGTATTTCTCAATTATTTTTGTCAAGATTCCAACACCAAAAATATATATTTTTTCAGATGGAAATCTGCATCCCCAAATGAGAATTTAATGATACACCGAAACTCACAAGTGTGATTGGAGAAACTTGTTTATAGTTATTTTTAATTCGTTTGTTTTTAAGACGATTTTCTCAGATGATCTTTTTTTTTTATTTTTGTTACTAATAATCTTTTAGAAAAAATGATTGACGTAACCTTTTAAGAAATTTAATATTTTTTTTTATTTTAAAATTCACTTTCTAAACCTCACTCAATAATTCTAAAGCATAAATCTAAATTAGTTAACCCTAAAAATATAAATTTATTTTTACACCTTTTAATAAAATATATTTTAATCAATTTTTTTATTTAAAGGCTATTTTGGTGACAAAATTATTTTAAAGATATAATAGAGTATTTCTCTTATTTTTATGTTAACATAAAATAAAAAATCTCTAAGATCTTTTGATACTATCGATTATGCTATTAAGAAGCTTTTGTTTATTATTATGGTAACATGGTCAAAAATATGTCTGTGGTAAGAATTTTTTTTTTTTTTAAATTCCATTAAACATTTTACTTTATTTATTTGGTTTTAAGTTAGTCATACGATATAAATACTTTTTAAATATGATATTAGATGAGCGATATATTTTTAATCTTCTGATCAAAATTAGATTCAGTGAATATGTTATTTCATATTTTTAAAAATACTATCTAAAGTATTCTCTTGTGAATTTATGTATATACTAGATTTTTATCCGCGCTTTCTCGCGAATATTTATATTTAAGTTTTATGAAAAAAATGAGAAAATATTTATTACTATTTGATGTTTTGTATTATGTAACTTAATATGTCTTATTCAATATTATTAATATATAATTTTATTCATTTTTTATGAAACAACATATATTAATATATAATTTATTTACATTTTAATATGTTTTTAAAAAGTACAATAAATATAATCGTATAAGAATCAAAGTAGAATAATTTATCCATTTAACCCATTTTGTTAATTTTTGATGTTTTCTAATGAAAATGGATTGAATTTTTGTTTATAATTCTCATTGATCAAAATTTATTTTTAAATATTTTGTAATTTAAATAAGCTACATTTCTTTTATTTAATTTACAAACATAAACCATCAACTCTAAACTAAAAATCATATAATCATATAATCATATAATATAACTTTTTATCTTATATAATTTATTTTTATTAAACTTAAATTTATATTTTTTATAATTTAACTTCATAAATTAAAATACTATATAATAAAAATATATATTATTTATTTAAATTTAAATGATACTAAATTTTAATATTTTAATAATAGTTACGAATTTAATGAATTATTTAAAATTGATAATAAAGATTTTATAAGATTTTTTTGAAGTAAAATAGAAAATATTCAAAAGTGAATAGTGTTATATTAGAATATTCTTATGTGTGATAGTAAATTTTATTCAAATGATCTAATATATAAATATTATTTTAAATATAATAAAAATTAGTAATGAAATGGTCCAATGACTTTTTATCAGTAGATAAAAATAAATAAAACTCTTTTTAATAGATTAGATATATAAATATTTATATTTTAAAACTTATAGATATGTTTTTACTTATGTAGTTTTATGAAATTGTTCTGATAAAATTATTTAGGCTAATGCAACTAAAACATAGATTAATATATAAAATTAAAATACTATAGAATAAAAGGGTAGAGTTAATAACTCGATATCAAATAAGTTTATAATTGAATATTTATCAAATTCATATATCACAAAATTATCCAAATAAAAATATTTAATTTTAATACAAATAATAATATACCAATAATATGGACTAAAAACAAACTACTCATTTTTGCAAGTATAATATTAAAAAACTCTTTAACACTTATGACGTAAAATTAAAATTAAATACTGTTTTATAATTTCCTGTATTTATTACAAATACAAAATAATATCAACTATTCTATTTTTAGACCAAAATATATATTTTTTGGTCAAGAACCAAACTATTTTATCTCAAACAGTTAACAAATAATAATTTCTGATTTTCTATTTTCTGCGTAGTACTAACTAAATTGATTTTTATTATATATAAACAATTTCATACACAATGTCATGTCATCGAATCGGAAGATGCATACATTGTATCTAAAGCAAACAAAAGAAGCAATAGGCAAAGAATCAATCAAGTAGCAAAAAGCAAACAGTGAAATAAGAGAAAAAATAATCAATGAACAAACAGAGGAATCAAATAATGAAAGAGAGAATTAAACAATGAACTGAAAGTGAGAAATCAGAGAAGCAAACAGTGCGATAAACAGAAGAAACAATAGGCAAAGAATCAATCAAGAAAACAAGACAGCAAGCAAACAAGTTATTCAGAAAACACCAAACAATAAAGTAAACGAAAGAAGCAAAGAATTAAGCAAGAAAACATGTTAAGCATGTAAGAGAATCGGTGAAAGAAGTAATGAAACGAAACAAATAATTAAAGAAGAACATAAGCATGAATGCGTAATGCATAGATGAACGTATGCATGAATGTATGCATGCATGAAACTAGGTTATCTTTCACGCAGTTTGATCAGCGAAATAATCATATACGTTATGTCAGGTTAATCAAAAGAAATGAACAATTGTGAGGAAACAATACATGTACAACACAACGTCATGAATGGTTAAGTGATACCTTATATACTCTTATTTTCTTCGTAATTGAAAGAACACACGTAATTCATCCAATTTTCTGACATCCAAATAAGTTCTGCAACAGCTAAGAAAGTAAGCATGAATCTCCAACTGCAAGTTAGTAATAGTCACTAGTTAGGTATCAAAGATGAACTACATGCAAACATGTCTAATGAAAAATATTTGGCCACATGAAGTTTTTTTTTACATGAAACATGAACTTGTTTCATGGTGTAAAGTAAACGGCAGGATCTCAAACCCTGAATAATTAGAAAAGAATTTAGATACAAACGAGATTAGCATGAAGAAAATAATGATCATCACAAAAGGGATGATCCATGTGGAAGCGATGTTGATGAACGAGGCTTTCCTTAGCGATCAAAAGTCTCCATATATACTCTCCATCTATGCTACTTTCAAACAGTAACCGAGAACTATATAAAGATATGGTTAGTTCTGATCTGAGTAAGAAAGTTGAGAAGGTAAACAAGGAAGCAAGTAAGGAATCAACTATTTAGGAAACCAATGAAAAAACAAGGAAGTAGGAAGAAAGTAAAAAACGAGTAAATACAGCAAGGAACCAGGAAACAAATAAGAAAGAAAACAAGCACGCAGAGAACTAAGGAACAATTGAACAAAGCAAAGAGAGAAAATAACAAAGCAAGTAAGAAAGCAAACCAGTAAAAAATCAAGAAAGCAAACCAGTAAAGAAGCATTAATGCCAGTGCATATGCATATATATGTACGATTCAAAACATGTATGTACCTGTTTAATTGATTGAGAAGAACCTATATATAACATTCTCTGAGATACCTCACATCAGACTATGGAATCTGTTGCTGCAGAGGAAACAGAGAGAATATTAAACTATACAAGCAAAATCAAAAGACCAAAACAAAATGATTGAACTTTCTTATAAAGTTTGGTAGGATTACTCTGTAGTTCCCTGAATGAACACACCTACCTGGAAATAGAAGATAATAGTGAACACAACTACCTGGAAATAACCAAGAGATTTTAAACTTAGGAAACTAGAAGATGCAGTTCTAGAGTTTGTCTTCCATACTGCTACACATAAGCGATTAGAGAACAAGGCATACACAACTTTCAGTATTATTTCAAAACCATCGTAATCGAGCCCCAGTCATTTTCTATTGATTACCTTTTCCATAAGTTTGTCCTTGCTCTGTAACCGTTGTATGCCTTTTTCTCCAGACTACGGACTGCAGTTCTTAAAGGACCTGACAATATGAGAGATACATCAACGAATTTTCAGTAATACTAAATATACAGATTGAACTCAACAAGATGAAAACTTATTAGTGGTTTGCAGAGGCTTAAGGCGGGTTCCAAGCCAGGTTTCTCCAACGGTTTCCAGAAAATGCATGATAAACCTAAGAGACAGGTTTTGAATGTTAGGTGATACCATATTTGATTGGTATAGTAACTTGGACATTAAGAGACCTGTAAAGCGTACATTCAGTTTTGATGCAGGGGCGGTATCCGAAATATACATGATCAGTTCTAAGTAAGAGCATATCTATGTTGAATGACTGATATAAATAACTTAATTACCTGTTAAGGACAAAAGGTGCAAACCAGTCAAACCTCCCTCAAACCAGCTATTCACCTGATTATGTTTTGTTTTCCTCTCAGGCTTCCTTCAACTGAGCAAGGTTAAAGATGTGGTACGAAAAAAAATAACAAAAAAATAAGGAAGATTCAGAAACATTTTTATACCTGACAGAAGGATTTGATTCAGTAACAAGAAGATGATACTCTAGAAGTTTTCTATTAAATTGACAACTTTGCGTGAAGAGCGGTAATCCCATCTGCATTATAGAAAAAATTGGTCTCTAAATTTCATGGTAGCTTCATATGATTGCATGGGTTATTAACGTAATACTCTATAAGACGAAAAGATGAGGTTGTCTAAATAGAAGAAATCACTAAGAAAGATAGAAACATACAAAATTTTAAGATGAGGTTGTCTCTCAAGCATTGTATAATTCCATTGGGAGTGATCTGCATTGCTGCACACAAAGAGCCCCAGCTATTTTCTATTCATTTTATCTGTTCAATGTAATTTTTTCCGGAGCTATGGACTGAAGTGCTTAAAAGTACCTCTACTAAAAGTTATGAGTTCGGATAGACATGATATCTTCTATTGCGGAAGGAAAGGAAAGGAAAGGAAAGCATATTACATTCTCATATATATAATGAGAATGTAATTTCAGACTACAAAGCACAGTTCTTAGTGGTGCACTAACATGCGCAAAAGGAATCTTTAATTTAAGGTATATCAAATATTGACTAGAAACTTACCAATGGTCTGCAGATATTTACTGCAGGATTCCAAGCCAGCTTCTCCAACAGTTCTCGCTCTCTGTCACTAGCTTAGTCCGAGTGGCGAATCTATAAATTGCTCAAAACAAGTATAATTAGAAAAGGTTAAGAGTCGAATGACTAAATTAAAAAAAAAAGTTATCGAATGACTGATTTAAACCAAAGAATTCTCTGCAAACATATTATAGTAAAGTGCTAATAACCAAACATGTCATTACCCAGTTCTCATCACTTCTGCCACAAGTGAATCTTGATTTTTCTATATTCTTACCTCAAGCTTCACATGTCTGACGTCTCCAGCTGAGTAATATAGAGTGATGTCATACCTAAAGCATCAGAAGTAAATTAAATTTTTATAATTGTATTAATTTTCAAAGGTAATGGTTCACATAGAGAAAGAAATATGCATGTGCAAAAGAAATACTGAGAATGTAATTTCATTCGACAGAGCATATTAAAAGGAGGAAATGCAACATATCTGGCAGTGGCAAAAGGATTAAGCTGCAGAAACTCGCAGACGATGTCTCTCAGAAATTTTAGAGCTCCATTTGCGATGGACTTGACATCAACAGAACGGTCTCTGAAAGGTACGGCATTATATACATGTTTCTGATTTGAGAACATAACAAAATCTTAATTTTACTACTACAGAAGAAAGAAGGAGAATGCAACTTGAAACTACAAGAGAAAAGTCAAACGACTACCTGGAAAAAACAAGAGATTTAAAAATTTAAGAAACTAGAAGATGCAGTTCTAGAAGGTGTCTTCCATACTGCTACACATAAGCGACTTGAGAACAAGGCATACACAACTTTCAGTTATATATCAAAACCATCTTAATTGAGCCCCAGTCTTTGTGCCTTGCTCTGTAACCGTTTTATGCCTTTTTCTCCAGACTATGGACTGCTGTTCTTAAAGGTCCTAGACAAAACTTACTAGTGGTTTGCAGAGGCTTAAGGCGGGGTTCCAAGCCAGGTTTCTCCAACGGTTTCAGAAAATGCATGATAAACCTAAGAGACAGGCCATATTTGATTGGTATAGTAACTTGGAAATTCAGTTTTGATGCAGGGGTGGAGTATCTGTAGTTCAGGTTTACTTTTTCACTTAACCGAAAGATACATGATCAGTTCTTAGTAGAGCATCTATATGTTGAATGACTGATATAAATAACTTAATTACCTGTTTAGGACAAAAGGTGCAAACCTGCCACAACTGGATTTTGCTTTTTCCATGTTGTTAACTCGACAGACACATGGGATGGACCTGAAATAGGCAAAACGAAATCTGAGAGATACAACATTGTATACGTGGATCAGACTTGAGAACATGCCAAAAGCTCGAAATTTATAACTATAAAATCAAAAACAAAAGACTAAGCAGAAGAAAGATTGAAGACAGATACATGGGACACAGACTTAACTTCAAGAAACTTGAAGTTGTTATCTCACAGACATATTAGGCTCCATTGTTGATGGATCTGCAAATAAGCATATACATTATGAGCTTCTGATCTGAGAACACGCCAAAAGCTTACAATACAAAATCATCGTCAAGAGCAACTCCACAGGCAGCGAACTTATCTGAAAGTGAACCGACTCTCGCCTTTGACATGAAATGCACATTCCCCCAAACATATACATCAATTTAACTTTTATCTGGCTTCATTCGATTGCTCCAAAAATACATATATTATCTAAAACGTATTAAGCCTGAGCTGGTCGCATCTACAGAGTAATCAAAACAATAGAGGATCAGTAATGAGGAAAGAATAAAAGAATAACTCAACACGTAATTCTTCCATTTTTCTGCCATCTGAACTAGTTTTGTTGAAGATTCATTTATTGAACTTGTTCTGCAAAATCTAAGGAAGTAAGCATGAATCTCTGACTTCCATTTCATAACAGGCACAAGCTTCATCGCTTCAGAGAGACTCAACGCCTGATCTCAGACCCTGAATAATTAAAACAGTCAAATAAAATATTCAGATACAAACGAGATTAGAATGAAAAAGTAACGAAACAAAGGAGATCAGAGTGAAGAAGTAACGAAAGAATGTTCATAGGCCTTCACAAAAGAGATGATCCATGTGGAGGCAATGTTGATGAACTAGGACTTTAGTTAATTCCTTCCTTGATAGACGCTCAAGAGTCTTCACTTGTACAACTCTCAACGAGTAGGAGAGAAGTATCTAAATATATTAAGCTCGAGGGTTTGTTCAGAGTAAGGACATAAAGAAGCTAAACAAGTCTAGTAGGTAAGGAAGTTAAGTAAAAAAAAGACAGAGGAAGCAAGCAATTAGAGAAAAAACTGAACTCAACAGAGAAATCAGAGAAGCAAGTAATTAGACCATGTAAGGGAGTAATCTAGGAAACACAGGAACAAGGAAGCAAGAAAACAAGCTGAGAAAAAAAAAGCAAGCAATGAAGTAAGCAAAGGAAGCAAATTACGCATGTAAACAAAGAAGCAATGGACAAAGAATATAGTTAAAGAAGAAAATATGCATGGATTCGTATGCATATATAGGGATTGTATGCCTGAACGCAAGCATGTAAGCAATAGATATTAATGAATAGGATGTCTTATATGCATGAGTCCATGATGCATGAAGTTATGTTGAGAACACGTCAAAAGCTTCCAATTTATATTATAATGTCAAAATCATCGTAAAAGAGCTCCTGGTCGTTTTCTAGTTTAATTACCTTTCCCACAACTGGTTTCATGCTCTGGTTCTTTCCCTCTCTTTGTAACTTTCTTATAAAAGCTATGGACTTGTGATCACACAAACGAGGGGTTTGAACAATGTATATAGATGACCAATCAATACTGACACTAAAAGCAATGGATTGAAGATTTTCTTGGATTCAGTAAGATAAGCTTACAATGTGCAGATTCCTAACCAGCGTGCCTGACAGAACGATTTGATTTAGAAACAGAAGATGACACGGAATAGTGCTTGGAACTCTAAAGGTGGTCACATACATTTTAGACCTGCAAATAAGCGTATATATTATGTGCGTCTGATTTAAGAACACAGTCAAAAGATTCCAACTTATATTATAATGTCAAAACCAGCCTAAAAGAGCCCCTGGTCGTTTCTAGTTTAATTACCTTTACCACAAAGTGGTTTCTTGCTCTGGTTCTTTGCATGTCTCGGTGTATCAGATTTCGTTGGATTTAATAAGATGAAATTTACAATTGGACCAAACGCAGATTCCTGACCAGCTTGCTTGTGGTGTTACTTTTTTTTTCTCTAGAATTCATGAGAGGGTGAAACAAATCCAAGATAACTATACATACCAGAATGGTAACAAAAGCTTACAATTTACTACTGGAGACCAAAACGGAGAATGTAACTTCAAACTATAAGAACACAACTGAATGCCTAACAATAAGACACGTACCTGACAGAATAGTGGTTATATCTTAGCCATATTAGAGCTCCACTTGCGATGGACCAGAAATAGGCAAAACGAAATCTGAGAGATACGACATTGTATATCTGACTAGTGATTGTGGTCAAGTGTTAAGGAGGCGGGTCTGGGATGCTAATACGTTTCAGGTTCGACGCACCTGCTATGCGAAATTAAGTCACAATTATTTTGGTCACCTAACACGGATATGGGCCATGCTTTAGGGCTCATTTGAATACCCGGAGAGAGGGTCTATCCGTGGGCTGCACCTCCCCTTGGGGATTAGTCCGGGCCTCTCCATGGGCCTGAGATACCCCAGGTTAATCTAAAAAAAAAACATTGTATATCTGGATCAGACTTGGGAACAAACCAAAAGCTTGGAATTTTTAACTATAAAAAAATAAAATAAAAGACTAAGCAGAAGAAAGATTGAAGACAGATACATGGGACACAAACTTAACTTCAAGAAACTTGAAGATACAATTCCAGAGGTTGTCTCACAGATATTTTAGAGCTCCATTTATGCTGAATCTGCAAATAAGCATATACATTATGAGCTTCTGATTTGAGAACACATCAAAAGCTTACAATACATAATAATCGTCAAAGGGGAACTCTACAGGCAGTGAACCCATCTTCAAATTTCTAGGGTAAATCCAAGTTGGATCAGGACCTGATCTGATGTACTAATTTTCACCGAAAGTGTTTAGGTTAATCAAAAGAATAGATGACCAGTGATGAGGAAATAATCCTACAACAGAACATCCTTCATGAGTGTTAGATGAATCAAAAGAATAGAAGATACCAAGTACAACACAACAACCTTCGTGAATGGTTAAGTGATGAAGTGAAACCTTATACAGTAATTAACTCAGCACATAAATCATCAAATTTTCTGCCATCCGAACTAGGTTTGTTGGAAATTATCATACTGAACTTGTTCTGCAAAAGCTAAGCAAGTAAGCATAAATTTTCTGACTTCTAGTTCATTATAGGCACAAGCAAACACATCTGACGAAAAGTATTTGACAAAGAGTTGCTGGTATGAGACCTACATAAAAAAGATGAACATGTTTCATGGTGCCAGAAAGCTCATAAGGTTCTTGGTGTAGAGACTGGTTGCAAGTAAACGTCTGATCTCAGACCTTGAATCATTAAAACAATCAATGTTTAGATACAGACGAGATGAGAATGAAGAAGCAACGAAAACATAATGATCATAGCACTAGGACAAAAGAGATGATCCATGTGGAGGCGATGTTGACGAACTAGGACTTGAGTTCCTTAATAGACGCTCAAGAGTCTCCACCTATTCTACTGTTTTCACATAAAAATATAAGATTCATTCAAAAGATACTCCTTAACTAATTTACTTTAAAAACTAAACTTAAATGTAATGTAGAAATGCCTTAAATGCGCAAAAATACACGTTAATATTGACATTTTTAGAATTTAATCAACAAATTTTAAGGTATATCAAATATATAATTGAATTAAAAAATGCAAAGGCTTAGCGCAGTTTTCTAAACCAGATTTCTCCAACAGTTCCATTCACGTTTCCTTTTCACTTTAAATATAGTAAATGAGTAATCAAATCTTCTTACCTATTGTAAAGAAGGTGCTAATCAGCCAAATTGCATTGCTCAGTTTTGGTCACTGCTGCCATAGGTGGATCTTGCTTTTGCCAAGTTGCTACCTCAAGCTTCTTACGTTTGTCTCAAGCTGAGTAAAATTAAATCCTTTCCCATATCCAAATATAGCCTTCCAAAGTGATTTCATACCTAAAACGTCAGAAATAAATTAAGTTGTGATTATTTTATGGAGTTTTCACATAGAGAACGAAGTTCCATTCTACCAAGCATATTAAAAAGACGGAAGGCAACATATCTGGCAGAAAGATTGAACTTTCGAAACTAGAAGCCGACACTTCAAAGACTGACATCAACAGACCGGTCTATGAAAGGTACGACGCTATATACACGTTTCTGATTTCAAAACATAACAAAAGATTAAATTTTACTACTGCAAAAGAAAGAAGGAGAATGCACTTAAAACTACAAGAAAATAATCAAACGGCTAAGCATAATAAAAGTAGGAAAGACGCATACCTGACAGAATGTTAAACTTCATGAAAAAGAATCTTAGCTATTTGTGATGGACCCTAAACAGGCAAAACAATGTCTGAGAGATACGACATTGAATAAGTGGAGCAGATAGAAAACGGGAAACTGGATGACGCAAAGAGACTATTTGATGCCCTAAACAAACATAGTATGCTATTCACTTGATTATATTTTGTTTTCCTCTTAGGCTTCCTTCAACCGAGCAAGGTTAAAGATGTGATACGAAAAATAATACCAAAAGTGTAAGGGAGATTCAGAAAGATTCTTAAACCTGACAGAAGGATTGATTCAGAAACAAGAAGATGACACAATTTTGCGTGAAGAGCTGTATTTTCAAAGGAATCCCATCTGCCTTAAAGAAAAATTTGGTTTCTAAATTTCATGATAGTTTCAAATGATTGCATGGGCTATCAACGTAATACTCTATGAGAGAAAAATATGAGGTTGTCTAAATAGAAGAAATCACCAAGAAGGATTAAAGATTAAAACGTACAAAATTTTAAGATGAGGTTGTCTCTCAGGCATTGTATATCTCCACTGACGAGTGACCTGCATTGTTGCACATAAAGAGGCTTAATATTTTCAGTATAACTTCAAAAGCCCCAATTATTTTCTATTGATTTTATCTGTTTAATGTAAACTTTTCCGGAGCTATGGTGATGGATACGCAAATAAGCACAAGCAAACACATCTAAAGAAAATAATTTGTCAAAGAGTTGCTGGTATGAGACCTACATAAAAAAAGATAAACATGTTTCATGGTGTCAGGAAACTCATAAACTTCTTGGTTCAGAGACTAGTTGCAAGTAAACGCCTGATCTCGGGTCCTGAATAATTAAAACAATCAAATGAAATATTTTGATACAAACAAGATCGGAATGAAGTAACAACAGAATAATCATAGGCCTTCACAAAAGAGATGATCCATGTGGAGGCAATGCTGATGAATTAGGACTTTAGTTTTCTGGATAGACGTAAAGAGTCCACCTGTACAACTTTCAAAGAGTAACCGAAAAGCATCTAAAGATATTAAGCTAGGGGTTAGTTTTGAGTAAGGTTGTAACGAAAGTTAAAAAAGTCCAAAATGTAAGGAAGTTAAGCAAGCGATGAAACAACTAAGAAAATGATAACTTAATAATTAAGCTAGGAAGGAATTAAGTATTTAAGAAATCAAAGAACGCAAGTAATAAAGTAATCAACATTAGTAAACGGGAAATTAAAGAAATAAGAAAGTAAAAAAGAAATAAATAATCAAGAAATCAAACAATTAAGAGAACTAGTAACTAATGAACCAAAGAAAGAAAATAACTAAGAAGTAAGAAAGCAAACCAGTAAAGAAACAAGAAAGCAAGTTATGTACAAACAATGCACAAAACAGAAGAACCAAAAGAAAAAGAAGCAAGCAAGTAAAGCACCTAAGGGAGTAATCAAGGAAGCACAGAAACAAGTTGAGAAAAAGAAAAGCAAGCTACGAAGTAAACAAAATAAGCGTAAGAAGCAAGTATGTATTAATGGATAGGTGGTTTTATATGCATGAATAATCCATGAATAATGAGATTACCATCGATAAAGGAAGGCCTCTCTTCTTTTTTTTCTTTCTCTTGTCGTTTCTGTGGAGCTTCAATTTTTTCATGTTTTTAGAGTAACATACTGAGTGCTAATAAGATGACCCATTAAATGTTGAGTTCAGTTTTCATCACTGCTGCCACGACTGGATCTTGCTTTTGCCATGTTCTTACCTCAAGCTTCACACCTCTGATGTCTCCAGCTGAGTAATATAACCTTCTAAAGTGATGCCATACGTAAAACATCAAAAATTAATTATAAATTGTTACGGAGTGTCCAAAAGGTATGGTTCACATAGAGAACTAAATATGCTTGTGATGAAGAAATAATGATTCATTCTACAAAGCATATCAAAAAGAGGGAAGAAAACATATTTGGCATAAAGATTGAACTTCAGAAACTAGAAGCCGACACTCCAAAGCTGTTTCTCATAAAATTTTAAAGCTCCATTTGTGATAGACCTGACATGAACATAACGGTTTCTGAAAGGTACGATGTTATATACATGTCTCTGATGTGAAAAATGATGAACATGTTTCAGGTTAGCAGAGAGAGTAAATGAGTGATCTCAGACCCTGAATAACTGAAACAATCAAATACAATATTTAGATGCAAACGAGATCAGAATGAAGAAGTAACAAAAACAGAATGAACATATGCCTTCACAAAAGAAATGATCCATGTGGAGGCAATGTTGATGAACTAGGACTTTAGTTTCCTTGATAGACGCTCAAGAGTCTCCACCTGTACTACTCTCAATGATTAACTGAGACATATCTAACTATAATAAGCTTGAGGGTTAGTTCAGAGTAAGGAAATAAAGAAGTTAAACAAGTGTAGTAGGTAAGAACTTAACTTCAAGAAAGTAGAAGATGTTATCTCACACACATTTAGAGCTCCATTGGTGATGGATATGCAAATAAGCATATACATTATGTGCTTTTTATTTGAGAACACATCAAAAGCTTACAATAACAAAATACTGAGAAGACGCATACCTGACAGAATAGTGGTTGTATCTTAGCCATATTAGAGCTCCATTTGCGATGGACATGAAATAGGCAAAACAGAATCTGAGGATACGATATTTTATATCAGGATCATACTTGGGAACACACCAAAAGCTTGAAATTACAACTATTGAATCAAAAACAAAGGACTAAGCAGAAGAGAGATTGAAGACAGATATATGGGACAGAGACTTAACTTCAAGAAACGTGAAGTTGTTATCTCACAGATATTTAGAGCTCCATTTGTGATGGATCTGCAAATAAGATATGCATTATGGAACACATCAAAAGCTTCAATACAAAAACATCGTCAAAGATCGATTCTACATGTGCAGTGAACTTATCTTCAAATTTTTAGGGCTAATGCCAAGTGGGATCACGATAACCTAAGTTGCACTGGCACGGGTACGGGAACAGGAAACGGGGACGAGAACGGGAACGGGAAACGGCATAACCAAAAATTTCAGATACGGGTACGGTTAAGAAACAACAGTAAAATACATATATATATAAATTACAGATTAAATCTAAAAATAATATAAAACCTACATAAATTTTTAATTTAAGCACTTTTGTTATGTTTTAAATGGTTTTTAATTAAATATTTTATGGTTTTGAATTTTATGTACCCACGACAATTAATGGGTAAATTTCTCAAATAAACATTTTTAGTTTTTTTGTCAAAAATAGAACTCAAGAAAAAATAACTAAAATAGATTTTTTATTTTAAAAATTTTAATATTTTCTAATTTTTTTTAATTTTAAATATCATATCCAAAACTCATCCCATAACTCTAAATTCTAAGTGTAAATTAGTTAATCCAAATGTATAAATGTATATTTACTCTTTTAATAAAATCTATTTTAATTATTTTTCTTATTAAAGACTATGTTGGTTACAAAACATATTTTTATAAACTTAAAATATATGTGAAGATTAAATTAAGTTGGACATACATAATAGAGAAGCAAATTTTTGGGATAATGTTAAAAGTATTTTACATAATTTTGAATTTTTGTTTATAAAGGAGAAATGTATTAAATTTTTAATTATTTTTATGATAATTAAAAAAATTTCGTTAACTAATTTTCGAAAATATATTTTAAAAAGATTCTAAAAAAATATTTTAAAATACAGTTTTTTTATAACTTAATTATAATATCTTTTCATATCTTTTAATTTTTATTTGAAGTAGAAGACGTGGAGCTGCATGCCAAGAACTCGAACTCCATTGAGTATATCAGGGCGCTGGTATGGATCAATGTGGAGGAGCCCATTCAATTCAAAAGAGTAGCACGATTCAGATCAGGAGCAACCCTGCCAACAGAACTGGAGTATGAAAAGCTAATCAAAGTGTGCTACACGTGCAAAAGGCTTACACATGATCAAACTCGTTGCCCTCATCAAATTCTAACAAACAGAATCGAGGGTAGTAGTGGTCTGCACGCTGAAGTAGGAGAGCGACAAAAGGGAAAGAAAGTGGCTAATGAAGAGATGACACAAGTGGTCTCCAATAGCCGCTCAAGGAAGGGGGTGGAGTTGACGGAGAGTCAAGTACGAACCACATCCATACGAGGAAAAGATATCTCCCTCTCCACAAGTAGAGGTGACAAAAAGAAAGGGAAAGGTGCAGTAGATACACCCCAGCTCATCTGGAAACAGAAAGGTTCTCGTGGGGGCGGTGGTCAATCCATAAGCACTCAAGAGTCCTCAGCTAACGAGAAGAAATCACAAGAAAATAGTGGTTCGCGTGGTATAGCTGGTTCACTGGGTGGTGGAAGTAGTTCAAAGCAAAGCCAGGGACCAGAGTCAGTGTTCAACAAATTGAGTCGCTTGGAGGAAACATGAGGAGTTGAGGTCACATTGTAAGATCTCCAGGTGAAACCCAGCGGCACGAGCTTAGGGGAGAAGGTAGAAGGCCGATCAAGCAAAGGTAGTAGAAGCCCACCATCTGTGTTTGAGAGATTGGGACTCCCCCCTAAGCACACCGATGGATGCACAATATTCTGGAGGCTCATTTCTATCAAAAAGAAGGCGCCTCAGTGGAAGTGATGAGAGGAGATCCAAGAAACAAAAGAGAGGCTCTAATGAAAAGGAGGAAGGATCACAGTCTGTGTTCCAGAGACTTGGTGAGCCAGGTAAAAGCTCAGGTAGCAAAGAGAAAAGGATAAAATCTCATTCTGCTCAAGTAGCAGCAAGTTTACCATTTCATTCTGCTCATGTAGCAGCCACAACCCCAGTTCATTCTGTCCAACGGATAGCATTGGCGAAGGGGACCAATTCGAAAGAAGGGTTGATGGTTAATACCAACCCTTCGAGATCAATATGAGAATATTGAGCTGGAACTGTCAGGGATTGGGGAATATCCCTACAGTTCGACATCTACAGGAAATACATGGTCAGTATTTTCCTGAGATAATATTCCTCAGTGAGACCAAAAGTGGAAGAAGATATATGGAGTCTATTGTGGAGAGGTTGGGATTTCATCACGTTAGAACAGTAGACGCTCATGGAAAGAGTGGGGGATTGGCAGTTCTATGGAAGGATTCGTGTAAACTTGAGTTCCTGCAGACTAATAGAAGGGTTATGGATGCGAAGGTGTCTTGGCAGGACCAGGTTTTCTTTAATGAAGCCGATCACGAGGGAGGAGGTGAAAAAGGCGGTTTTTGACATAAACCCCAATAAGTGCCCCGGACCAGATGGCATGAATGGCCACTTCTTCCAACAGTTCTGGGATATTTGTGGGGAGGAGGTGACCAATATGGTGCAGCGGTTTTTCCAGTCAGGTGACATGGAGGAGGGTATCAATAACACAAATATCTGTCTCATCCCCAAAACCCACAGCGCATCAAAAATGAGTGAGTATAGACCAATCAGCCTCTGTAATGTCTCTTACAAAGTAATATCCAAATTGATGGCGAGAAGAATGAAGAAGGTCCTACCTATGGTTGTGTCTGAGACCCAAGCGGCATTTGTGGAAGGAAGACTGATATCGGATAACATTTTAATAGCTCATGAGCTCCTCCATGCTCTGAATTCAGATAATAAATGTGCGAGGGAGTCCATAGCTATCAAAACGGATATTTCTAAAGCGTACGATAGGGTCGAATGGTCGTTCTTGGACAAGACATTGGGAGCTCTGGGATTCAATGACCATTGGAGAGGTCTCATTATGAGTTGTGTCTCATCAGTAAGGTACCAAGTGCTAATTAATGGGAAGCCATTTGGGAATATAGTGCCAACAAGAGGACTGCGCCAAGGTGATCCCCTATCACCCTATCTCTTTGAGAAAGTGGGGAGGATTTCAGGCATAAGGGTAGCAAGAAGGGCACCGGCTGTGTCGCACCTTTTGTTTGCTGATGATAGCATGATGTATTGCAAGGGATCAGATGCAGAACTCGAAACCATCTCCAACATTCTGAGAAGGTACAGCCTCGGATCAGGTCAAAGAATCAATTTCCAAAAGTCAAGCATTTATTTTGGGAAACATATACCCAATGAGAGAAGGGAGGAAATCAAAGCGAAGTTGGGAATTGAGAGCACAGGGGGAGAAGGGTTTTACTTGGGATTACCTGAAGCTTTTGGAGGTTCAAAAGTTTCTATCCTCGGCTATTTAAAGGAGAACATGGAGCAGAAAGTGCAAGGATGGCAAACAAAATTTCTCTCACCAGGCGGCAAGGAAGTTTTGTTAAAAGCAGTAGCTATGGCCTTACCCACTTATACCATGTCCTGCTTCCTGATCCCAAAAACAATATGCAAGCAGATGGTCTCTCTTATGGCTGACTTCTGGTGGAGAAATAACAAGGAATCAAGAGGGATGCACTGGAAAAGTTGGGACAAAATGTGTAAACCAAAAGAGTGTGGAGGGCTAGGTTTCAAAGACCTTGAAGCATACAACTTGGCACTATTGGGGAAACAATTATGGAGGATGATCACAAACAAGAACTCCCTTTTGGCCAGAGTGTATCGGAGTAGGTACTTCAAGAAGTCAGACCCACTAAACGCTCCCCTTGGAACTCGACCGTCCTACGCGTGGCGTAGTATTCATGCCGCTCAGAAATTGATCCAACAAGGGGCTCGTGTGGTGATTGGGAATGGCAAATGTACGAAAGTGTGGCAGGAGAGATGGACTGGTAAGAAACCTGCGACCTTGATCCAATCAATGGTACTGCAAGAGAACCAAACCCGTCGTTTTATATCGGCAGACATGACGGTAGCTGAGTTGATGGATCAGAGTGGTAGGGCCTGGAATGAGGGTAAATTGGAGGAGCTCTTCACTGAGGAAGTAAAAGCCAAGATCAGAGACATCACTCCAGCCGGGAAGAGAAGTGAGGATACATATGCTTGGGATTTTACCAAAACTGGTCACTATACGGTCAAGTCAGGCTATTGGGTCCAAAGGAACATAGTTGAGGTAGGAAGAGAACAACAGGAGGTGCTACAACCGAGTTTTGATGGATTATATCAACAGGCGTGGGGATTGGACACAAGCCCGAAGATTAAACATTTTATCTGGAGGTGTGTTAGCAATTCCCTCCCGGTTGCTAGCAATATGGTGAAGCGACATGTTGCTAAAGATAGAAGGTGTAGCCGATGCGGGGAGAATGAAGAAGACATCAATCACGTTCTCTTCAAGTGCCCTTACGCGAGACTTACCTGGGCAGTTTCCAACTTTCACCCTCCTCCTTTTGGTATTTGGTCAGAATCCATTTACACAAACCTCCAATGGGTCTTAAATCTGAAAAAAGAGTTCCCAAAGGAGAATGTGGACGTTGGAGTAGTACCTTGGCTGTTGTGGAGATTATGGAAAAATAGAAATGAATTTCTATTCAAAGGACAAGACTATGAGGTACAAGCAACGGTGGAGAAAGCGAAGGAGGATGCAAAGGAATGGGAAAACAGTGAGGAGGAGAGAAAGGCAGAGGTTAAAAAAGCCCCAGTTAGTGAATCAACTCAAGCATGGAAGCCACCACCAACCTCATGTCTAAAGTGTAACACTGATGGAGTTTGGAAGAAGGAATCACAGGAAGGTGGGGTTGGATGGGTGGCGAGAAATAGCCAAGGCAATCTGGTATGGGCTGGGGCGAGGAAAATAGGTAGACTAGACTCCGCAATAATGGCAGAAACCGAAGCAATTCGATGGGCTATGTCCACTCTCTCTGGCTTTGGGTATTCTAATGTGATATTTGAGACAGATTCTCTGATTCTGAAGAAGTTGATCAGTGGAGAGGAGAGTATGTGGCCGATGATGAAGCCGTTAATGCAGGAGATTACTAGCTTGATGGAGGAGAACCGAGGATTTCATGTGGTGTATCATCCCAGGAGTGGTAATAAAGTAGCAGATAGAATAGCGAAGGAGACTTCTACTTTCGAGTCCTTTGTCCCTAAGTTGTATTCTATTTTGCCAGTTTGGTTGAGTGCTTTTGTAGAGGCTGACAAGTCGTGTGTTTGACATTATTGAGGTTAATGAAAAGTAAGTTGTTGAGCCAAAAAAAAAAAAATTGGGTACCAACAGTTTTCACCTAAAAATGTTAGATTAATCAAAAGAATACAAGTACAACACAATGTCGTTCATGAGTTATAAAGTGATGAAATGCTACCTTATTATACTTACTAGTGGCTGGGTCCGCGCAACCGCGGGGATTTGTGTTCAGACTTATGTAGCAGATAACATTGTTTCGATTCTTTTTCTTATTTATGTTCTTCTTGGCTTTTCAAATATTTCATATGCAATGATGGAGAATCGGAGATGTTGGTGTTGGGATCAGCAGAGAAGGAAATCGTTTGTTCTTGTATTATTTAGTATATTAAGCTTTTACATTACCACCCATTGCCGGTATGTGGATGTACTCGTTTAAATTTTATTTGGATTCACGTTCCACGTAAATACAATTTGAGTTGAAAAATTAAAACTGATACAACAAGTTTTTAATATTCTATGTATGAGCTTTGATGTATTTATGTGTGAACTCAATGAACTTGGACTTGGTTTTCTTTTTCACGTTGCAAATAGCCCACATTCCGATTATTAACATGTTAGTAACTATGTTCTCAGTGGATGTTTTGGAGTGAGTCTGGCTACATCTTTTATGGTGAGTTACATAATTTCACTGTCGAAGACAACAAACATAGCATTTTCATGTCCATCTTCAACAGCCAACTCAACTCCATACTTGATAAAACCGGGCGTATTGTGTGTATTCTAATTCAGAAGTAAAGAAATACTGATTAAAACTTAGATATTTCTCGAGCTTTGATTATTTATTACTCGACGTTTATAAAATAAATCCAAAACACAAGTTGGGAGTATTGGACTTACGGTTCAAGACAGAACCACATACCAGGCGTGTTGTGAAAGCAGCGTTATTGAGGTCCAATCCATGTACAAAACCGATTTGTCCAACACATCTGCCGGTGTGGAAGTGGATTTACTGTGGATTTCTAAATTTAAATAGTGTTACCTTTTCATTCAGAAGCAGAAGGGGTGATGTCTATGAATCCTCCCTTATTCTTGATATTAAGCTAATCCCAATGGCGGAGGAGTTTCCCAATAATCTCCTGAGACCAGCCAAGACGAATATCATCTAATGTGGCCAGTGGCGAATCTAAGAATAGTTTTTATCCGGGGCAGAATTATAAAACATTAGTAATACATTTACAAATTCAAATTTCTAACAGGGGCATTACTAAAATTCTATACAAAATTACATTAACTTAAGATAATCATGGTGGGCAGATGCCCCACCCACTCACCACATAGCTTCGCCCCTGAATGTGGCGTTAATGGCAAAGAGAACATCACCATCATACATTTTCACTACAGCAGATTAGTAAAGGAAAGGGAAATTCAGAATGAGGGTATGAAATGAGGTTATCCCTGACAGGGGCCTCCACAAAATTATAGTGGTATCTTTGTTTCGGCTATGAGACAATTATGGAAAATTGGAGGGGAATGATAAAGAATTGAATGTGGACAGGCACGACTGATTACCTAAGCTAACGGTGTGACGCTTCGAATTCGGACTGTTAATGAGAGTACACCGACGTAGTTCTGATTGCTTTGAAATTTAATGGCAAAAATAACACTCACTCAGGAAGCCGTCTGAAGAAGAAGACGACAAAGAGTTGGGGATTTCAACGGGTTGTTTGAATGAATATATGGGCTGTACATTAAGTATTTGAAAGGGAGCTCACGAGTTATAAGCTTATGTTTAATATAGGTTTGATGAAGTGCACTTATCACAGTTGGGCTTTAAATGCAATGGGTAGGAGATAAATGAGAATCGATTTGTTTTAAATTTGGAAATAAATTAGTCTTCAGACTTCTAATACGAATAATTAAGATTAGTGGGTCCTACCTAAAAGGATAGTTGCTGACGTCGACACTCTTAATGGAGAGATAAGTCTTTCATTATATGTATGATTAGATTTTCAATTCGCGCGTAGCGCGAATTTGTATTAATAATTAGTTTTTATTTTATATTTAAATAATAAAAGTATAAATTATTTATATAATATTTTCTATGAATTATATTCAAAATATGATTTATTATTATTATGTTTGAAATTTTACGCAATTGTATGTCTTGAATAGCTAATATTAAGATGTCTCTTTGTTTGTGTAGGTAAATGCATAAGTATATTTATAGGCATATTTATATTATTTATTAATCATAATTTATTTTAAAATAATATAATTTTTGATGCATATTAACTACTACTATACTGTTATTAAAATTTTTATCTTAAATTTTGTACTTATCTTTCTAGTTCAATGACATAAAAGATTATTTCATATGTACACTGTCTAACTTTGCTTTATATTTACCAAATTTTTATAATGAAAGTATAATTATTAGATAGTTATTATATGCTTATACGTATTGAAAATGCTTCAATTTAATTCTCTTAAATGCATATATGTATAATGTTTAGATTTAGGTTTTAATCATAATAAATATTTTGATAAATTTAAACAATATTAAACATTTTTGTTAGATAAAGAAAAGAGAGAATAAATATATAAATTGTTAATCAGCTTTAAGTAATAATTTTTATTAAGTAAAAATATATGAGATATATATGTGTATATCTTTTAACTAATATAATTGCAGTATAAATTAATGTGAGGACTATGATGATTTATTAGTTCACCTGTATCTTTTTCTAATTTTAGAAGCTTGTCAAAATTGCAGTGTTTATATTTTACTGATTAATACTCTTAAATAACATATTCTTCACTTGATTATAGTATAATGAATATTTATTGTCGCTGAAACTATATTCTAATATTACTATTATTTTAAAATATTAAAAATTTAAGTAAATTATTTGGTGAAAGGATATCTGAAATAATACTTTATGTCACTGAACTAGAAAGATAAGCGTAACATCTTATTATTTAAGGACATAGGAATATTTAATAGAAAGGACATTATTTATAATGTAACAACTAATAGTCAGAGAAGGAGAGAAGAGATAGTTGACAAAAAAAAAAAAAAAAAAAAGAGAAGAGATAGAATAATGTTACAGTTCTCAATTACCATATCCTATGTGGTAAACAACTTAATACTAGCTAAAAAAATATCATCAATTGAGTCAGTTTGATATATAAACTAAACCTCTAAAATATTAACATAAATTTAATTAACAAAATATTGTTTTTAAAGATTACAAGAATTTCAAAAAAAATAAAGACACTATGAACCTAGAAATATATATTTTAAAAATGAGGATTTATATTATTTAAAGTGTCTAGAGAAAACTTACAAAGAGAAATACCTTATGATAGCATTTATACCCCTACGGTTAAATAATCTAAACTTAGAGTTTTGGGTTATGAGTTAGGATTTTGGAGGTGAGGTTTAAAATTTTTAAAGATAAAAAATTTCAAAATAAAAATATAATAATAGCTATTTGAGATAATTGATCATTTACAAGTAACATTGATAATATACCAGCTGAGCATCCAAATTTGATATTTTAAATATACACTTAAGCAAATTATTTCAATCAAAATAAAATGAAAATTAAATAAGGTAGAAAAAGAAAATGTTTTTTTTTATGAAAATAGATAACTTAATATATAAAACGAATATTTGAAAACTAAACATAACATTTTAACTAACAAAGAGAACAAAAAAAACTCATGGATTTTGTTTTAAGAAAACTTTCATAACCATGTATGTAAGAACAAAATAAAATCAGTGTAAAAATATAAATTAACAGTTATAAAAAATTTCTTAAAACTTAGCTTGATATTATAACAACATATAGAAAATTTAAATAAAAAATTTATCAAGAAATATTTTTATCCACAATCTTTCTAACATATTTCTCTTTTATTTTAAAAATATTGAATATAATTTAAAATATCAACATCATCGTATTTTAATATTTAAAAAATCTTATATTTCTAAAAATCATCTATCAGAATAAAATTTAAAATATTTAATATAAAAAATATTAAAAAGAACTAATTTGGTATATATGTTAACTCTTTCAAAATTAATGTTAAAATATTAAAAAACTTATATCATACAGTATGCCAAGGCATATAAATAGCATATAAATCAAAATAAAATGTATTTAATTTCAAAATATTAAAAGTAATCAAATAAATTATAAAAGTAAACTGAAATTTAGTATTTAAAATTTTCTTATTTATATTTTTATATCGGCTATAAAATCTCATCAAATTTATATTAGGTTGCACAATTTTCTTGAAAAATGATGGTTGATTTTAATTCTTTTTATCAAACCATTCTTGGCTTAAAATATCTTTTATTAAAAATGATAGTAAAAATAATTCACTTATGTAAGACACGTTATTAATTATGTTGTTTATTTATGCGTTTTTCAATTACCTTTTATCAATCAAATGCATTAATATACATCAACAATTAAAATTTTAATAACAATACTATATTATGTTTTGACACAATTGTTTTTAGAAAATTGTAATCCACTTCTTCATTAAACCAATTAGATAGTTTTTATGAAAAGAATCTAAAACTTTTTTAATCTACAAAAAAAATCATTAAGAATAAAATAAAGTACAAGACGGCTCTTTATACATTTTAATGTAAGTCACCATTAAAAATGATATGATCCATATTTATGAAAAATAATTACAACAATCAACATAACATATAAAATTTAAAATGAACTTATACGAGTTTTATTAAATAAATATATTTGAAAAAAATGTTAATAAAATATATGAAAACTTAAAAAGATCTAAAGAAGTTCACCAAATAAATTACTTAAATGTTTAATAATATATAAAAATAATAGTAATATTAGAATATAGTTTCAGCAAATATAATAATTCATTATACTTTAATCAACTGAAGAATATATTATTTAAGAGTATTAATCCGCTAAATATAAACACTGCAATTTTGACTATCTAATAATTATACTTTCATTATAAAAATTTGTTAAATGTAAAGCAAAGTTAAACAGTGTACATATGAAATAATCTTTTATGTCATTGAACTAGAAAGATAAGTAAAAATGTTAATAACAGTATAATATTAGTTAATACGCATCAAAAAATTATATTATTTTAAAATAAATTATGATTAATAAATAATATAAATATGTCTATAAATATATAGTTATACATTTACCTATACAAACAAAGAGACATCTTAATATTGGCTATTCAAGACATACAATTTTAGTTTCATATGAAATAATTATACTTTTATTATAAAAATTTGATAAATGTAAAGCAAAGTTAGATAGTGTACATATGAAATAATCTTTTATGTCACTGAACTAGAAAGATAAGTAAAAATGTTAATAAAAGCATAGTATTAGTTAATACGCATTAAAAACATTATATTATTTTAAAATAAATTATGATTAATAAATAATATAAATATGTCTATAAATATACTTATACATTTACCTATACAAACAATGAGACATCTTAATATTAGTTATTCAAGACATACAATTTCATAAAATTGCAAATAAAATAATAATAAATCATATTTTGAATATAATTCATAGAAAAATCTATATAAGTAATTTATCTTTTTATTATTTAAATATAAAATAAAAATTAATTATTACGACAAACGCGAGTTGAAAATCTAGACATTATGTGAGTACTGACAAGTGGAGCCCACGAACAGTGCAATAACCCCTCTTAAGATACCCCATTAATCATGCTCTTAGTGTTTATCTGATAAAGTAACATGTAGTGGTGGACTAAAAACATTTTGATATTCAAAAAAGATTTCAAACTGGATAGTAACATATATATATATATATTATTTTTTAAAACTTAACATATATTATTTTTGGGTTAATTTGGCTGAACCCTAATGGAAACAAAACCAAAGCATATGACTTTGTCAATGTAATAAGTAATCACTAGATTCTGACGGGTATATTTTTGATCTATGCTTAAAAACGCACAACAAATATTATCTTAAATTTATTTATATGACTTTTTTTTATTTTAAGTAAGGCTGATTTTTTGAAAATTCCAAATAATTCTAACACGTATTATGATTTTGTTTATTTACCTGCTGTTAAACTTATTTCACACTGATTTTATTTTTAATATTTTAATTAAATAAAATATTTGATATTTTTAACCCTTCATATAATGATACAATTAATTTTTGTGTGTTTTAATTTTTTTATATAATTTAGTTTATATGATTTTTTTTATTTTAAATAGAACTATTTTAAGGCTTTGAGATAATTTAGCCCCGTATTATAGTTTTGTTGATTTAATCATTTATTATTTTAACTTAATTTTATTTTAGTGGTCTAATTTAATTAATATTAAACTAATATAAATAATAATTATTTAGAAATAATTAATGAGTCTTTAAATTATTAAATCTTAAAATTACTATTTATAACTTTTTATTTTATTCGAAGAACTATTGTTTAAGATAAAATTATAAATATAGATAATAATTATTAAAAATATTAAATTAACTGTTATTATTCTACATTATTTCGTAAATTCTAATTTATACTTAATTTTCACTCACATATATAATGTATTTATGAATTCTAGTTAGTATAAATGAGAGTTATGAATTTCTAAAATATAATAAATAAAAAGTAAAGTTGTAAATTAAACGTAGAAAGTTATTTATTATTAAAAGAATAAAATAAATAATTAGCATAATATGTATCAATATTTAGAAGGTGGTTATGATTATTTAAATGCAGTTATTAAATAATTAGTTGGATATAACATTTATCAATAGGTCATGATCATATTTTAATAGAATAGATGTGTGTACTATATAAAAAGAATATTGTCAAATTGTCATTTTTCTTGTGCAACTATTTGTCATTTCTAAGAACATATAGAATAGAACCACACTACACTATCAAAATAGAATAAAAAGTATATAAAACACACACAAACAAATACTCAAGCAAATATATGTAGAATTTTCTACATTTTAACTATTCTTATTATATTCATTAATTTTGTTAGAAAAAAATCCAAATAATGAATAGAAATATTATTTACTAAAAATTTGAATAATGAATACACTTTTGAAGATACTTTTTCTAAATTTCAAGTAGTGAAGCATATATAAAATCCAATTAACTTCACAAATAAAAATATGAAATTATGAAATATAAATCAAATAAAACTAGAGAGGAAAAAGAATTAAAAATTTAAAAAATAAATGGATCAAAGGTTTAAATAAATATGTGTATTCATACAAATAATATATAATAGAATGAAAATATCCTTGTTAATTACAATTTGTATATTTCAAAAGAAATTTTTATCTTTTTGAAAAAAATTTAAGATACATCATATGTATACATATTTTTATAGATAAGATTATTTGGCTAAGTTATATTGATAAAGAAAATATAAATAAAATGAAATAAAGAAAAAAATGAAAAGAATCAATGGTTGTAATTGATTAGGGATATATATTGTAATATTACATAATATATGTATCATATTTTATCCATATTTTTGATATGGTTACATGGTACATTCAGTTTCTTTAAGGAAAAAAAATCTTTCATCTTGGCTATTTGTTAATTTCATTCTATGTATTGTTTCAGCTCAATCATTAAGAAGCTCATGCATATAAAAAAGTCAAGAGGGTTACAGGAGGATGAAGCTCACTCATGAGAAGCTTAGGTAAATTATGTTTTGCTTCTTTTCTTTTTCATTTTCTGAACCTCTCAATTTAAAAACACACACTAAATGGTACTTGATGGCGTGACGTAGTATGAGTGCAGTGGCGGATCTAGAAGTTATTATGATCCGGGGCAAACATAAAATTTGTTAAGAAAATATGGATATACACAGCATATTCAATTAAAACTAATTGAATTTTAAAATTATGGTGGGCAACTGTCCCACCCTTTGTCCATGTAGTTTCGCCACTGTATGAGTGTTTGCAAGATACTTATCAAAATTGATGGCTATGAGAGGTTAATATGAGAAAATTTGGTGTGGAGATGTTGAGCTATAAATTATGTTAACAAAAGAGGTAATTTCCACCTTCGAAACTGGTTTAGTTGTGTTTTTCTTTTGTAACACATGTGTCGTTTTAATATATTATCTTATATACTTGGAAATACAAGGGAAACAAGACGTCATTTCTCGATCATTACTACGCCAGATGGAAAGAGTCTTATGGGGTTTCACGGAAGAGAAAATGTCTTATAAATGATGAAATGATAATTACGAACAATTAAAATACTATCTTTTTGTTACCTTTGATTATATTCATTCCTTCATTTGTGCAAGTAAATATTATGAAGGAACTGATTGAAGAGTCAAGTACGTTGGTAAAAAAAACAGAGACAGGTTCCTCATATTGACTTTCTTGAGACAAGTATCAAACGTTTTGTCTATCCCATCGGGCCCTTTGATCCCACTTAGGTAAAAATTCAGAATCCGATGTACCTTTATTTCAGATTGCAATTTTGTGTGTACTGATTGTTATAGTTCTATCACAGGTGGTTCTTTCGAACTCTAGGCTCCAATTTCCTTTTTCTCAACCCATCAAGTTTAAGGAACACAACACCAAATAAGTTCCTAAAACTGCTAAAACCAGTGGACCACTGGCAGTGGTCGAATGAAAAGTTCTTCTCTTGGAAGTTTCTCACGATCATATACAACTCAAGTAGCCATTTTACTCCGGGCTGGATTCCTATGATGCTATTGATGATGATTTCTCATGGTTTCTTAACATTTTTGTTGGGATGTTACAAGCTAAATGTGTGTCCCACACCAGACCATCTAATGTATTTGATCTTATTTTATATTCTTTTGCTATTGTCCTAAATATATATTTTCCATGTCATGTTGCAGGTTATCGGGGGTTTTATATGGGGAATTTTCTTCTGCAACAGCGATAAAAGGGGAATAAGATCTCAATCTTATCTTTCTAGATCACTAATACCATCATTAAAGGCACAAATCTTATGCATTCTCTGTCAAAGATAACATCACAGTTCACACATTTGAGAGAGGTTGTGTTACCTTTAGAAGGTGTACAAAACCAATATCAAAATATATGGATGAACTGTTGAGGATAGTTGCTACAGACTAAAGGTAACTCTTATTTTCACAATGTTTTACTGTTTTTTATGTATACTCTTCATACTGTTTTTCTGTTTTTGGCTTGGAGATAAGAAAAGCTATGTATGAATGGAGAAGAGTTGAAGATTTTTCTGGAAAGGTTGGGTTTGAGTTTATGTCACGTCCAGTGATACTAATGTATTCGATCTTCATGATGGCTAAACTGTAAGTAGTCATATGTGTCCTAAAAGCACTACAAGGAGAGACAAAGCTTATTCCAACGACACTATGGTAGGCACGAAACAGAGTTGGGACTGTAATAATAGAGGCCTAACTTAAACAAATAAAATAAAGTATGGAATATTCTGTTATTACTCCAACTATAAGCCAAAAATAAAAAAAAATATAAAAAGAGAATATATATATACATATTCTATGGAATAGCAAAACTTAAGATATTATATCAATCATGAATATTTGTTAGATAGTTTGTGTGACATACAATAACTTATATATTCCATATAAATTCATACATTTATGTACTTTATTTATTCATACATTCATGACATACAATATTTATTCATACATCTATGTAATTTATTTTCTTTAAATTTAGCTACGTTTTCTTTTTAATTTTTCTTAACGTCTTGACTTATTTGGTTTAGTTTAATATTTATATTTATTGTATATTTTATATATTCATCTAATTGTATTGTGGAAGGTAAATATGATTTTCACAAATTATTTGGTAAAAATACACAAAAGAATATAAAAATTAAACTAAACCAAATAAGTTAAGACGTTAAGGAAAATTAAAAAGAAAAATATAGTTAGATTTAAAGAAAATAAAATAATAAATTTATAAATGAATTTTACCATTTCAATGTAACTAAAAAGATTTTCAGTTAATTAATAACCAATTCAAATAATACACTCCAAATTAAAAACTATTCATATGGGTTTATTAGTGAACTATTTCATTTTATTTTTCTTTGTCAACAGTAGACTACTTCTAAATTATAAAAATCAAAACATCTTTGATGAAGTTAACATAACAGAGTAAATAAAACAGCATAGTAAATAAATATTTTCTTCTCCTAACAGTCCATTTGCATGTTCTCTAGCCTTCAAAAGCTCCCACCAAAAATAGATGAATGGTCCAAATCTTTAAAATACTCTTAGACGGGAGGTTCTTGGGAAATTAACTTGGCGAATATATATCATTCTACTAGATTTTAGCTTACAGAAAAATGAGAAAACAAATAAATAACTAATTATTTTAAACATTAACAAATAAATAATTAATATTTTACATTTAAATACTTAAACAAAATTTCATCAAATTCATTTAATATATATGAAAACACCCGGGCGTAGCCCGGGAAAATCTCTAGTATTGGTAAAATTTGATTCAATTTTTATTCATTTGGATTCGTTACGAAAATTCTAGATAGCTGTAATTTTATGGAATAATGCAAATATTAATAGTCTAATATCTAATAGTATTAGTTAAAAATAAAGTAAATAAAAATATAAAAAATTAAATAAGGATATTTGATATGATCCGATATATATTTATATAAGTATAATTATTTTTAATCTTTACAAGTTTTACAGTGTTATTATTTAATAAATTAATCACTTAATTACTAAAAATATTTATATAAAAAAGTTTTACGATGAAATATTGTTGTTTTATACTAATTTTTTTATTTATTATTTTTATCGAACAAATCAGATATCTAGTTAAAAATACAGATTTTGTCAGATATATATTGTAATAGATCAAATACAAATCATAAAAATGTTATTTCGATGAGATTTAACAAATAACATATTCTTTCAAAATTTCGTATATCCAATTAGGAGTTTCCAAATATTTTTTCTAACTACATCCAAACCTAACACATTCATGTGTCCTACGGCTTAGTATGAGCCATAGCTCTATATATTTTGTTGTATAATTAATGTTGTAGATTTTTGGATGTAGTTGTAAATATTTTTGATGTAAGATTTTGGCTAGAGATTTGAAAATATTTAATTATTCACTTGTTGATTTTCTAAAGACAAAATATAAATGTTTTAGGTATTTTGATTTCTAAAACCAAAAAAAATGTAGTTTAAAAATCTTTATAAAACATAACTGGAATAGATTTGTTATTTAGATAAAAAAAATTAGTTGTAAAAATCTACAGCACTTCTAAAACATTTACCAATCATCACCCTAAGTTCCTAGCAAAAAAAATAAAGGGTTAATTTGCAGAATGCACATACTGAAAAAAAAATGCAAAAAGTAATCATGTATAACTTACACGGTGGGATGTGACATTTGATTAGAAAAGCAGACATTTTTATTTTTTTATACGAGTAATCGTGATTTTCACGCATATCACATGTTTCTTCCTTCTCAATTTAACATAGTCATTCTATATAGAAAATGGTAAAATAGTATAGTATATAAAATAATAATAACATTGATAACTATTTTTTAGTTATATAATATCAACAAACATGAGAAGAAGGAAAGAGGGAAGAGACCAGAGAGAAAGGAGAATGACAAAGAAGAGAGTCAAGAAGGATAAACGCGAGTGTACGATGAGAAGGAAGAAAGAAGAAGAGGAAGTTGGTGGATAAGGAAAAAAAGAGGGAGGATGATGAGAAGGGGAAGGCGAGAAAGGAAGAGGAGAGGGAGAGGAGGAAGAAAAGGAAGAAGAGGAGGGAAAAAAAGGTAGAGTACGATAAAAGGGAGGAGAAATGACAGTAAATGAGAACGAGAAAAGAGAAACAAGAAGGTGGGAGAGGAAGAAGAGAAGGAGAGAAGAGATAAGAATAATGTTACAGTTCTTTTTGTATTTAATAATGCTTTCTTGAACAACTAACATCCAAAGGATATTTTATGTATTAAGTTACTCAATAAAGATATTCAACTCGCGCTACGCGCGAGTTTATATTAATAATTAATTATATTTTATATTTAAATAATAAAAATATAAATTATTTATATAATTTTTTTCTATGAATTATATTCAAAATATGATTTATTATTTTTCTAGTTATACTTATTTGAAAATTAGTTATAAAAATATCAATTTATCTAGTTATAATTATTTGAAAATTTGTATTTTGAAATTAATTATTATTTTTGTTAGTATTTTCAAAAATATGTTATATATTAAGTTAACTTATATATAATTTTTTTATTTTTGCAAGTTTACCATATTTGATATTTATTTCTATTTATACTGAAATAATACAATTTTGGTAATATTGACATTTTTAGAAATAAGAAATTAAAATGATTTGTCATAATATGATTGCTTGTTTAACATCCTATGTGGACACCTTCAATGACTTATAGCCTCAAATTTTATATAGTATAGATTTGAAATAATATGTGGACACTTTCAATGATTTATAGCATCAAATTGTATATAGTATATGTTATTTTTGAATATTTTCAATAATATATAACCTAAATTTAAAAATCACGTGCTTTAAATTTATGTAGTTATAATTGTTTGAAAATTTGTATTTTGAAATTAATTATTATTTTTGTTAGTATTTTCAAAAATCTGTTATATATTAAGTTAACTTATATATAATGTTTTTATTTTTGTATGTTTACCATATTTGATATTTATTTCTATTTATACTGAAATAATATAATTTTGGTAATATTGACATTTTTAGAAATAAGAAATTAAAAAAAATGATTTGTCATAATATGATTGTTTGTTTAACATCCTATGTGGACATCTTCAATGGCTTATAGCCTCAACTTTTGTATAGTATAGATTTTCTTTATAACTAGAGGTGGGAACTTTGGTTGTATTGTTGGTCTGGTTTGGTTGGGTTTGGTTAATTCGGTTATAGATTTTTTCCAACTGAAGAAAAGCATAATTAGTTTGATTTGAATCGGTTTGTTTGGTTTGTATTTGATTTGGTTTGTACTCGGTTTGGTTTTTTATTTTGTTAACTGGTTCGGTTTATATTCGGTTTGGTTTTCGTTTCTGTTTAGCTTAATCGGTTTCCTTTAGTTTAGTTCTTTTAAGATAAATCATGTTTTAAAACATAAACACATGGTCATGAAATCAACATTTGGTGACAATGAAAAATAAACTATGTGAACTAAATCCAATAAGACACTGAAACAAAAACCTTTTAAAAACTACAAAAAGTATATAATAACACAAACCACAGTCAACTAAAATAGATAGAAAATTTAAAAACAATATCTTTAATAATGTCTCTTAAAAATAAACTACGTAAATATATAAAACTGAAACAAAAAAAATTAAAAACACAAAAAAATTATAAGAACACAATCAAGCTAAAGTTAACTAAAGTAAATAAAAATTTTAAAAAAATCCAACACACATAATAAAGTCAATAGTGATTTTAGTCTTAGGGTTTTAGTATATTCTATATTGCACCATGTTTAATTCAAACTAGATGGCTGTCCGAAAATTTGCGGGTTTAAGTATTGTATAAAAATATATATCTTATATAATACTATGATTTTGAATAATAATTATAAACATTAAAAATAAAATTTTAAACTCCAAACACTTTGAAAATCAAAATCTGAATACTATTTTTTAGAATCATCAAGTTTAGTGATAATTCAATAATCTTAATATAAGTTGCTAAAAATATTTATTTTACTTGATTATGATCATATGATCAACGAACTCATTATAATTAAACCTAAAATCTATTTTAAAACACGTTATTAATCATCAATTATCTTATCTATCACTTTATTTATTTTAAAGCAAATTAATTCTCAGTTGCGAAGCCCTCATAAATTTGATACAAATAACTGATGAATATTTATATATGCAATTATCTCATTAACGTTTCCAACACATAGTATGTATCATATTTAACTTCTTCTTATTTCTTTATTTATCATTTTTTTTTATTTTCATCACATTTTAACATGCATTGCTAATGACTTCCTAATTTTCTCACATATTTTTTGCCAAATATTTCTATCTTTCTCTAAATATTAACACAAATCATACAATCAATCAATCAATCAATCAAATACACATCTTATAATCTCTTTTCAATCATCACATTACCTTATTTACTATACTATGGTGTTTTTTATTTAAATTCAAAAAATTTTATAATTGCAAAGTTCTCACACGTTCCGTTGAATATAGTTCATCCAATTTCAAAGCTTATACATTAAACGACTAACATATATATTTTCAGTGTGCATTGAAAAAATCACACATTTATATAAACTAGAGTTTTTAATCGCTATGCGCGAATTATATTTTTTTACTTTAAAGTTTTTAATTTGTATGTATTTTTAGTATAACATTTTATTTTATTTATTTTCATTTTAAGATATCTTTTAATTGTAAGCATCAAAGCATTCATAGAAATATAGATAACATTTAGCGTAAAGCTATATGCCCAAAATTAGTTGTATATTTATGTTTAGTTACAAAAACTGAAACAATAATATTAAAATTTAAAATATGTTAAAATTGAAACAGTGTAACCTTTTGTGGTTCAATAGTCTTTTATTAGTTCTTAAAAGTGTTTTATTCTGAATCATTGAGAATTTACATCTTCTAGGTTTAATATTTGGAAGTTGATTATATAATTTTTTTTGATACACATTCTAGCTGTTTGAGTTTGACCTATCATTTTTAAAGAAATATATAATATGTTTTTTGGTAAAACATCTTATTTTAGAAAAAAATTTAGCCTAGAATGCGGAGATTTAGATAAATCCACAGTGGTGAAAGCCAATGAACATAGTCATATTCGTGTAGCTTTGTGTCCGTGATTTAATCTAGAAAAGATATATGTTTTCTGCATGATACTTTTTCTTTGGGACAAACCCAAAAAATTTTCAAGGAGAACTAAGCCTAATCAAAAGAGACAAAAGTCAGAAAATATTGTGAAGAGCTTATCCATCTTAGGAACCCATCTTCAACGCCTCTCTTCCAACACCCGACGTTTCGTATACTCCTCCTACCACTATTTACGACTCCAGTGGCGGTGATAATTATGACTATAACAGAGGTGGCGTCAATTTCCCTCGTTGATCCGCCCAAATGCTCGTCGTCTTCTCCAAGCGTCCATTGTCATTCACAGTTAGAGAACATGGGATCTGTGAAGCCGTTAAATATTGTCCACAATGAAAGACTGCTTTTTACTTCAGACCGTTCAAACTCTTTTCCGCGTCAGTGAAAGCTTTATCGAGCTCTGCAATCACACAGAAAGAGAGAACCTGGGATGAAAAGGAATCTTGAGAATTTTCACTAAATCAGTAAAATGTATGATCATGTTTAGAGACCTCCCCTAGCAATAAAACATTATATTTGAAAGAGTATACAAACCCTGAAGAAAGCACAGTCTAGGAGTAAAAAAAACTTGGTCGCGTACCTTTAGAAGTTGAGAGATAATAATATCGAACATCATAGTCTGAGAGAGTTGGATAAAGGACTTTAAAATCATTACTGATCACATGACCGCTCGTAAATTTGGCGCGTTAGCATCTCATGTATCCCTTACAGTTGAATGCTTTCACACCCAAGAAGATGACGGAGCTTCTCATCACACTGAATAGCCATTGGATGTCGGGTCCTGTAAACATATTGAGAAGGAGAATAAAGGATGATGATTTTTTTTTTTTTTGTTTATAGCCATTCAAAAACCTCTAAACATACAAAAAATGTCAAATCCAGTCCCAGAAAATAAAGAGAAACCAGAGTATCTCAATACATACCTCTAAATTGTTGAGTTTATATATTCCCAAACACGGTGCATTATCTTCTTGCAAGTCTCACCAGTGCCAAAGGTCTTTGCAAGTGGATGAGATAATGCAACAATTGAAGTTGAACTAACAGCTAGAAACTGCGACTTGATTCAAGGATATTAACACATGTGCGGTTAAACAAATTAACTTAACATGAATTGCAGTTATAACACCAATTTCATCATATATTAGATAACAGGAATTGCAGAACCTGAAACATATAACATTAACAATGAGAGGACTGAATATGACGGTCCATATATAAGCTGCACCTCCGTACATCCAAGAAGTACGGAATAGAATCCAAAGAGCTCATAACCACCCACTGTTCTTCTCTTTCTTCGCCACATGTTTAACCTGAGAGAGAAATATAAAATAATTAACAATTTCAATAAAAAAACATGTATAAAAGACTCATGACTCATATGAAGATACCGACATAATACAATTATTTGTTCTTTCTTCTTCCTTTTCTTAAACTCCTCTGCTTTCTTTCCATCTCATGTTACTCCATATAAGAAGGTCAGACTCTCATCTCATGGAAAACTTAGGTAAAACATATCCGCAGAGGCTTTACCATTCAGGAACATTGCAGAGACAAATCATTGAAAATGATGCAATGAGAGGCATATTCTCGGAGATACAACTCCAAATCATGGACTTTTAAGCTCAGTTACTAACAATTTATCCCCAGAAGCTAAAGTCTACTACTTTACTCACTTTTAACATCTGTGAATCTCACAGGTTTGATCCCTAGCGAAATCAGAGACTTGTTGGAGCCTGAAGTTCTTTTGTTTCACCAGGAAGTCTCTCTCTGGTGATTGCGAAGCTTGTCACTAAAGGTCTCGCCGTGACAAATCTCTCTGGTAAACTTCTAGCACCGAACGGAAACCTGAAACATGTTAAGAAAATAGCTAACTGGTCACTGAGGTTGACATGTAACATTGAAAAGAGTTTTAAAGATGTTCTTAAACATTTGTCGGGAAATCTTGTTGCATCCTCTTTCTGCAAGGACCTTAGTACGATGTGCAATGCTTCAGATAGCAGCATCCGAAAACCTCGGTGCACTTCTCATTGATCAAAAGAAAATATCGATTATAAGAGAGATCACTCAAAGTTCCAAAGAATAAACCTTTTAATGATATCTAAACCTGAGTGCAAAATGCAAAGATTCGATCAAAACCTAATATGAAATCAAGAACTTACAGTGGGCCATGTGTTTCCGGCAAGGCGTACCGTCTTCTTTTCAGCTTGGGCAACCTCCTACCCCACTCCCAAGCATCCCTTTCACAGACCATCATTTTTGATCCAATTATAAGAGTGTGAGAGAGATCAATGACGTCAAAGACTAAAAGCTTTAACCTCCCTTTAGTGGATCTGTGAATAGAAGTGAAGAGGGAGACAGACAGACTTGTAATTAAGGGATGACATGAGAGAAAGAAAGTTGAACAGACGATGGTTTCAACGAAACTAAAAGAACTCCATCAACTCATTCGCAAAGAAGAAGATTTAGGTCTGCTGCTGATGTGGCAAAACTTTAAAAGTTGATTGGTTAATTATTTATGCTTACGTGGACAGGCTGAATGTTGAGCAAATCCAACTTTTAGTATTAGAAGATATGTAATTATCCATTACTTTTAATTCTTTTTGAATTAAAAACAACAAAAAGTCTATTGCAAATTATTTTTTCTCCAAATTTTCTATTTTTCCCCTATAAATGATTTATATGCTTTTATAAATAATTTTAAAATTCTGATAAAATAATTTTGGAAGCTATAATAAATAATTTTAAATTTTTTGAAAATTTATAAAAGATTTATAAAAATTATATGAACTTTATAAGAAGATAATATTTAACATATAACAATATACAGATATAATTCTTTTATAGTCTATAACTATAAAAGAATTAGTTAAACATTATTACTCTTTTTTAGCAACTACTACCCTTCTATAATTCTAACAAGTAGTTACCATAAATCATTATTTATAATTTCATTTAGATTATTTGACAACTTATGTTAATTATTATTAGTTTGTGTTATATTTTTAGAT
Source organism: Moricandia moricandioides (assembly GCA_905132885.1). Classification (NCBI taxonomy): domain Eukaryota; kingdom Viridiplantae; phylum Streptophyta; class Magnoliopsida; order Brassicales; family Brassicaceae; genus Moricandia; species Moricandia moricandioides. Next base: position 83,061 of record CAJHQQ010000702.1, read on the forward strand.
CTAATTAAAATAAAATTAAATTAAAAATCATCGACCAAAAATTATAATAATTTTCTTAATACTTCACCAATAATCAACACGTAAACAAAAGTCACTTAAGTAATTTCTCATTAAATATATACTTTCGAATTTTTATGTAATCTTATAAAAAAAAATTCTGATAAAATAATTTTGGAAGCCATAATAAATAAATTTTTTTATTTTTTTCAAAAAAATTGTAAATGATTTATAAATTGTATATGGACATTATAAGACTTTAATAATTATTATGATACTTTTATAGAAATATTATTCCATATATAGGAATATGAAAAAAATTGAACACAATATGAAATTATTTATATTTATTTTAATTAAAAAATTATTCCTTATTTTATATACTTTATAAATATAAGAACGAATTAATCAAAAATAATTACTCTTTCTATAATTTTGACAATTGATTACCATAAATTATTGCATGGAAGATTATTTATATTATTTTGTAAGTGATATTAATTGGTTATAGACTTACATTTTATTTTTGATCTAATTAAATAATTAAAATAAAAAACTCGACCAATCAAATTATAAAAAAATAATCAAGACTTCACCAGTGATTGACACGTAAGCGAAAATCACTAAAATAACTTCCAAATTAATATATAGGATGATAATAACAAAAACACATTGGTTTCTCGGTTTGGTTTGGTTTAAAATCGAACTGATTCAAACCGTCTGGGTTGAGAAAATCTTAAACTGAACTATTTTGTAATAGAATTTGGTTTGGTTTAGATCAGTTTTGGTTCGTTAGACTTGTTTCGGTTTTTTTGTCCACCCCTATTTATAAATGAGTCAACACGTAATTCTTCCAATTTTTCGCAACTAGTTATGCAAAAGCTAAGAAAATAAGCATGAATCTCTCACTTGTAGTTCGTAATAGTCACAAGCAATGTGTCAACGACTAACTAAATGCAAACATATTTTGAAGATCAATTAACATACCTGGGGCTTGATTACTCAATAGTTACCATGAATGACTACTAGAAGATTCGTTTGTGGTCAAACTATGTATCCTCCTCCCTATGACTACAAACAAAAGATAACAGAAACTAGGGGTGGGCACTTTAGTTATTTTTCGTTTCGGTTTGGATCTGGTTCGTTTTAGATAATTTGGTTTTAGAATTTTTCCAACTGAAGGAAACCATAATTAGTTTGGTTTGGATCGGTTTCGTTCAGTTTATATTCGGTTCGGTTTGTAAACGGTTTGGTTTGTGTTTCAGTTTGGTTTAATCAAGTTCCCTTAATTTAGTTCTTTTAAAAGAAATCATATTTTAAAACATAAATGCATGGTCATAAAATCATCATGTTGGTGACAATAAAAAATAAACTATGTGAACTAAACCAATATAAAATTAAAAGAAAAACATTTTAAAAACCACAAAAAGTTTATAAAAATACAATCAAAACAAACTTAACTAAGTAAATTTATACTATTAAAGCAGAATCACTATTAAGATTATGCATTTACCTTTGAAGTTATTTACAGTGTCATTTTAGGATTTTTTTAATTCATTTAACCAAAAAAAATAATTTAGGAAATATTTCAGAAATAAAAATAAATAATTAAATGATGTATAATATCTTTCTTTATCATTTCTTTTACAAAACGTGTCCACTATATTTATTATCATAAAACTATTTACATCAACTTCTAAAAAAGATTTATACTATAAATTTTGAGAAATACCCTAAGATAACTCCAAAAATAATTTTGTCACAAAAAGAGTTTTCAATGAAAAAATTGACCAAAATAGGTTTTATAAAAGGTGTAAATGTACATGTATACCCTTGGTTAACTAATCTAGACTTAGGGTTTAGAGTTATGGGGTGGAATTTCGGATTTGAAAAATAAAACAAATATATTAAAAGTTTCAAAATAAAAAGGGCTATTTCATTCATTTTTTTCTTGAGGGTTATTTTTGGTGACAAAAACTTAAAAGATTGAGAGAATTGCCCATAATTTTTTATATTATAGTTTTTGAGAATATTATTATTTTCCGTTTGAAGTTTGTCGATACAATACTAAACTAAAGTTTCTCTATATTTTATTTAAAATTAATGAAAAATTTATTAAGTTTAAAATATTTGTTTCAATACATAAAATTACTATTATAAATATGTAAAAATATCAGAATATGTAAAAAAAATCTTAACAAAGAATTTATAAATGTGCATAAAATCATGTAACATATTAATAGCATTTTTTGATAATTTGTTCAAGTAAAAATATATTCCTAAAAAAAATATCGAATATATTTTTTAAGTATCCAATTTACATTAAAATATTTTAAAATAATAGAGGATACGTCAAATAGACAAATTATACTATTTGATTATCATATATATGTATATATATATACATAAACTTTATATACGGGTTACATACAGGTTGTCAATTCTACCGGTTCAACCATATAAAATATGAAAATACTATTTGAAACTGAAACATCATAATAGAAGAACTTGAGAATTATTATTAATAAAAAGCTATAGATTGTTGCAAATATATCAAAATGGTTAATAAGAAAAATTTCCGCGCATTAAAAGTGCGGATTAAAATCTAATAGAAATTTAAAATTAATCATCATCTTTAATAATGTCTCTTGAAAATAAAATTTGTAATCTAAATCCAATATATAACTCAAAGGAAAAACTTTAAAATCACAAAATATTTATAAGAACACAATCAAACCAAAGTCAACTAAAGTAAACAGAAAAAAACATTGTTGATAAAGTTAATAGTGACTTTAGTCTTAGGATTTCGTATATTATTGCTGGTATATTAAATTCAAATAATAACAAAACCATATTGTTAAAACCAAACCGAACCATTCGGTTTGGAAAATATTAATTCCAACTATTTGATAATATATTTTGGTTTGGATCAGTTGCGATTTGATTAGTTTGGTTTAATTCGGTTTGGTTTGGTTTTATTTGCCCCCTCCTAACATAAACACCAATTTATGGGGGAAAAAAAGAAGAAGCATGATCCATGATTCATATCTTGCTATGTTCATGTGTTTGATTGAAGAAACGATTCTCAAATGGCGACTGCGTACTGAAAACCTAAAACAAAAGACAAATCGAAGGAAGTAAAAAACCAAAATTGGATTCAAAATCTTACTGTTCACGTAGGGATAAAGAAGAAGAAGCTACAAAACAAAGATTTCTAGATGCGTGTTCGTGATCAACACTGTAAGGTCCTCTTTCATACAGCTAGTTTTCACAAAGTATTTCGGTGATGATTTTTTTATTAGTTTTGATTTTAGATTTTGATTTTTGGTAAATGAAGTGCTTATATCTCTTAAATATAACTATAAACATCACAATTTTATTCTCTAATTTCTCTTAATTGCTATTTCATGTCTCTCTATCGGAATTAGTTTGATTTACAAACATGAATCTTCCACAAGTGTATTTTTGCGTAAGACAGTCGAGACCACTTTCTCCATCAGAAGGATACAAAAACTCAGCCACAGTCACCATCGAAACCAAATCTTATGATATCTTTGAAAACCCAACCATTGGTCGTCTAATCTATGCTGGCCAGTCCACTCCGCTTTATCCAGCCGTTATCATCAACATCAGTCTCTTTAGTTCACTTCCCCTCGACATCTTCTAAAAACTTCACAGGGAATAAGAGATTCAAGATACTAACTGTGTTCGCTTATTAGCAGATTTGGCCAAATAGATCTCAACGGCTGCAATCTCATTAGGTTTTTGGAACACTGGTTTTGTGATGGCCATCTACTGCAAAGTTGTTTACAAGAACGTCGTGGTTAAGTCTGATTCCTAGAGACGAGCCGTTATCGTTGAGGGCTTTCTTGTTGAGGTTTGTTCTATTAGGGATTATTAGATATATAGAGGAAACCAAGGGTTTGAAGATGGAAACAGAGCCGTGTTCTATCTGTCTCGACAATCTCGTCTCCGGTCGTTCGAATTCTAAACGTGGTGTCGCTACACGTATGACATGTTCCCATTTCTTCCACCATAGTTGTCTCTTGGAGTGGTTTCAACGCAAAAACACTTGCCCCTTGTGTTGCACTGTTTTTTACGATCCGTCTACGATTTTGAACAATGGGGATTGAAATTAAGGTTTTGAAGAGGAAATTAGTGAAAGAATATACCCAGATATTCTTTTTCTATTTTGTAAATCTTGTCATCTAGGAAGATCATACTAACGTGTAACCAACTCATCTTTATATACTGATGTAATCCATGATGAATAAATCAAGCAAGATAGTTCAATATCTTTCATGGTATCAGAGCACAGCTCTTTCTAAACTTTTCTTTTTCTCTTAATCATCTTCTGATCGTTTCTTCTCCAATACGTCTATATGGCGAACATTGAGAGAGCGTTTGGGGTGACTAATATCAAATCCCATATCCTGTTGGTCCTCGACCTTGACGTGTTTAACTATGATGCATGGAGGGAGCTTTTCACCACCCACTGCCTCACCTTCGATGTACTAGGTCACGTCGACGGCACGTCTCAACCTGACGGAGACAACGACACTCAATGGAAGAAACGAGATGGCTTGGTAAAGCTATGGATCTACGGAACGCTTGCTCCACCTCTATTCAAATCGTCCTTTAAAACTAGTGGAACAGCCAGAGACATATGGCTGCGCATAGAAAATCAGTTCCGTAACAACAAGGAGTCTCGAGCCATACAGCTCGACAACGATCTTAGGACAAAAGAGATTGGCGATCTCTCGGTCCAGGAGTACTCTCAATCACTAAAATCCATTGCTGATTTACTTGAGAATGTAGAAGCTCCAGTCAGTGACAAAACCCTTGTCATGTACATGCTCAATGGTTTGAGTGAGAAATTCGATCACATCATTAATGTGATCAAACACCAGAAGCCTTTCCCGTCCTTTGAAGACGCTCGTAACATGCTGGAATTAGAGGAAACAAGACTGAAGAAGACATACAAAACCTCGGTCTCCCACACTGATAATGCTTCATCATCAACGGCTCTCTTGACCGTTGCATCGGACTCAAAACCATCAGATATGCAGCAACGACAACAAAGAAACAACAGAGGAAATCGACGAGGTCATCGCGGCAGAGGATGACACAACAACTACAATCAGCGACCTCAGGTCCCCTATTGGAACATGCCAAACCAGTACTGGAATGCTCCTTACAACAACTGTCAACTACCGCTTCCTTCCCAGTGGCTGCCGTTTCAACAAGGAGGTCCTACTCAGCGACCGATAACTCCTCGCGGTCCCAGTTCCCAAAACCATGAAGCACACATGGCAGAAAATATGTTTTAGCCGACAAGAGATATGGCAGAGGCGTTTAATACAATGACGCTTACAGAACCAACATCCGGTTGGTACATGGACTCGGGAGCATCCTCTCACCTAGCCTCATCGCCAGGTAACCTCCATTCTGTTACTAAAGTGAACACCGTAAACTCTATCATTGTAGGTAATGGATCTTCCATTCCCATTCTCTCATCTGGTAACACATTCATTCCTTCAAACTCTCGTCCTCTTAATCTCAGTAATGTGCTTGTTGCTCCAAAAATAGTAAAGAATCTGATATCAGTTCGTCGATTCACTAAAGATAATTTTTGTTCTGTTGAATTTGATTCGTTTGATTTTTCTGTGAAGGATCTTCGGTCTCAGAACATAATTCTCCGCAGTAACAGCTCAGGCGATCTCTATCCTGTGCCACCCACTCTTACAAATCCTGACAAACACTTTGCCTTTGTTTCAGAAACTCCAACTCTGTGGCACAAACGTCTGGCTCATGCGAATCTCGACTCTTTGAACTCTGTCATTTCTTCATCTTCTTTATCTTGTAATAAGGACAACTTACAATTTTGTAATGCATGTCAACTGGGTAAACACCTCAAACTTCCTTTTGCAAAGTCTCATAATAAAACTCTTATGCCTTTTGATCTCATCCATTCTGATCTTTGGACTTCAGCAGTTCCAAGTTTGAGTGGTATACGCTATTACATACTTTTCATTGATGATTTCACTCACTACTTAGGGGTGTATCCAATGCATCGCAAAAGTGAGGCTTTTTCAAAGTTTATTCATTTCTCTGCCTATGTCAAAACTCAGTTTGGAGCTAACATTAAAGCTTTACAATGCGATCATGGAGGAGAATATAACAATCTCAAATTTCAAAATCATTTTGATGAACATGGCATTTCTTTCAGGTTCTCTTGTCCTCACATTTCTCAACAAAATGGGAAGTCTGAAAGAATGATAAGGACCATCAACAATGCCATTCGATCTCTCCTTTTTAAAACTAAATTATCTCCATCTTATTGGGCAGAGGCGCTTCATGTTGCTGTCCATATCATCAACATCCTTCCGTCAAACTCCATTGATCGCAAAACACCTCACTATCTCTTGTTTGGGGAAGCTCCAAACTACGCTCACCTCCGTGTGTTTGGATGTCTCTGCTTCCCAAACATCAATCACTCAAACTTGAACAAGATTGCTCCGCGCTCAAAGCCTTGCCTATTCCTCGGCTACCCTCTCAGCCATAAGGGATATCACTGCTTGGATATGAAGACAAATAAAATCATCTTGTCACGACATGTGATATTTGATGAGTCAACATTTCCAGCAGCACAAAACCAATCCGACAATACCTTGTCTTACAAGTTTCTGGATTGCTCAGATTTCCCTTCACCCATTTTCCAGTCCATCTTGCTCAACCAGCCACTTCCTTCCGCCATGAACAACAATGTTGTCTCTACGGCTGCAGCTCAAACACAAACTCTAAACACAGATTCCACACAAACAATGCCACAGAAAAATCTTCAACCACCTCCATCTCGAATGAGAACAAGAGGTCAAGCAGGTATTGTCAAACCTAAAAAGCTCTTCTCACTTCTTACCTCTTCAATATCTCGTATTCCAACTTCTCACCAAAAATCCCTTCTTGATCCTAACTGGAAACCTTCAATGACAGAGGAATACTATGCTCAAATTAGTAATAAGACTTGGAGGCTGGTACCTCGTCCTGCTAATGTTATTAACTCCATGTGGTTGTATAAGTATAAACTTGATGCAGATGGGGAGCTGAAACGCTACAAGTCCCGCTTGGTTGCCAATGGCAAAACACAAGAAGAAGGAGTGGACTATGATGAGACCTTCAGTCCCGTTGTCAAGCCAGGAACTATACGAGCAGTTCTTGACATAGCACTAAATCACGGCTGGGATATCAAGCAGCTTGACGTAAAGAATGATTATCTCCACGACACCATCTCTGAAGATATATATATGCATCAGCCACCAGGGTTCGTTGATAAGACGTATCCTCATTATGTCTGCAACTTAGAGAAAGCCCTCTATGGCCTCAAACAGGCACCCCGGGCTTGGAATGCCAGATTCAGCCAATACCTCAGAAAACTCGGATTTGTTACAACAAAATCAGATGCTTCCCTATTCGTCTACAAGCACAAAAATGACATGGCATACCTTATCTTATACGTCGACGACATCATCCTCACAGGCTCAACCACATCTCTTCTCGAGAGAATCACAAACAACCTCAAATCTGAGTTTCCAATGACAGATATGGGACGCCTCAAATATTTTCTCGGCATCAAAGTGGACTACAACAACTCTGGTATCTTTTTGTCACAACAACAATACGCCTCCGACATCATCTCATGAGCCGGAATGAATGACTGCAAACCGGTCTCCACACCAGCTGATGCTAACTCAAAACTTGGAGCTGACAGTGGCGATCGTGTAGAAGATCCCACTCATTACAGAAGTCTTGCGGGAGCTCTTCAGTATCTCACCTTCACGCGCCCTGACATAGCATATGCTGTTCAACAGGTGTGCCTATTTATGCATGATCCCCGGCAAGTACACATGACTGCTCTCAAAAGAGTCATACGATATGTCCAAGGCACAAAACACCATGGTCTCCAAATGTACAAATCCCCGCAAAGAACTCTCACAGCCTACTCCGATGCCGATTGGGCTGGTTGTCCCGACACTCGCTGCTCTACATCGGGCTATTGCATCTATCTCGGAGAAAATCTCATCTCCTGGTCTTCCAAGAGACAGCAGACTGTTTCTCGCTCAAGTGCAGAAGCCGAGTACCGCAGAGTTGCCAACACAGTTGCTGAAACTTGTTGGATAAGAAACTTACTACTAGAACTCCACCAACCAATCTCCACGGCAACACTTATTTTCTGCGATAATATCAGCTCAGTCTACCTCTCTTCGAACCCGGTTAAACATCAAAGAACCAAACATGTCGAATTGGACATTCACTTTGTTCGAGAGAAGGTTGCTTTGGGTCAAGTCAAAGTGCTCCACGTCCCTTCTGCGTATCAGTATGCTGAATCACCAAGGGACTACTTTCTTCACTCTTCATTGATTTCTGAAACAGCTTAACCGTCAAGACACTCGACGCTTCAACTGAGGGAGGGTGAAAGAATATACCCAGATATTCTTATTCTATTTTGTAAAATCATGTAATCTAGGAAGATCATACTAACGTGTAACCAACTCATCTTTATATACTGATGTAATCCATGATGAATAAATCAAGCAAGATAGTTTTCAATATCTTTTCAATTAGATGTCGTAATTCCTAAAATCAAATGTATTTTTGGGTTTTTATTTTATTTTTGGGTTTTGAGTCGGGTATTGAAATTCTAATAGCATCACTTCTTATTACATAACTCAAAACGGTTTTATGATCACATACAAGTAACAAAGTCTTTCTTTTTCTCTCATTAACTTAATCACCATAACACTGACACCAATGAATCATCCCACAAAACTGCGTGTGTAGTGTGCTCTGTTTCTGATGTTGTCAAGATATTCTTTCTTAACAGGAAGGTCCATTCCTATTCTTCAATGTGATTTGTTTCAACAGCCCCTTGGAGAAAATACAGAATTTCACATCTTAATCCTATTCTAATGTGCGCAACGAAATTGAATTTCAAGATGGAACTTTGTAATGTACATTTGTCTTTCATGCGGAGACAATGAATGGTCACCATTTTTCATAATAGAGAAGCTTCAACATAATCTGAACATTCTACTATATAAGAAGAAAAGAGAATCTAACTAATCTATAAAAAAATGCAAAAAAAAAAAAAAAAGAAGAAGTTATATAGAAGAAGATATTGAACAAAAACATTCAAGTTTGTCCAAGCGTTCGCATTGATATGAGTCTCCCTAGTTTCTTAGGTCATCTCCACATCCAAAGGCTCATCCAAGATCAACTCATCAACCACCGTTGGTTAGCTCCAAATATCTCAAGGGCTGCAACCAAGTTAGGGTTTAGCCGCAGCGAGTTTCTCCTAGATTCTTTCGTTAGCACCGTTGGTTATTTGATTACCTAGCCTCGGAGATCACAGAGGCTGCAGCCGAGTTAGGTTTTGGTTGTAACGGTTTTATCTTGACCTTCACCGCCAAGATAACCCCTTATCCATCGAAGATGGTTCAACTAGGGAAGATGAGCAAAGAGGACTTGAAGAGTTCTAGAATGGAAGCAGAACCTTGTTCCATCTGTCTCGACAATCTCGTCTCCAGTGGTTTGAATTCGAAACATGGTGTACCTACACGCATGAGCTGTTCCCATGTCTTCCACGATGGTTGTCTCTTGGAATGGCTTCAACGCAGAAGCACTTGCCCCTTGTCTCGGACTGTGTTGTAGGATAGGTCGATGATTGGGAACAAAGGGAGTTGACATTAGGGTTTCATCTATGGATTGGGTCACACGGTTTATATATTGTTAGATGTTGTAATTCCTTATCTGAATGTGACTTTTGTGTTTTTTATTTTAGGGTTTTGAATCAGTTCAAGGAGAGGTTCAAATTTTTGAATAAAACATTATTTTTCTTATTTCATGTATCTCCAGAGTTGTACATAACTTCAATGGTTTATTTTAACATGCAACTTCCTCAACCTAAAGGGTTCACCTTTCTTATTCTGTTAATCAACTTGATCACCAAAGCCTTATGATTCCAGTGTTGTCACTGAAACCAGGTTTCTACAGAACTTGGGAATGTACCTAGCATTTGCCAATACAACCGTTCAGCCTCAAAGTTCCTATGCAGAAGTGTAACAGTTACATTTCCTATATTCACTAGCTCTTGATCTAACTCATAAAAACAAAAACAGAGCAAAGCAATTTTAACTTAATACAGGGTAGTAGCTTGAATAAGACAAAAAGAATCATACCAGGCTTGAAAAGAAACTAAGATCAGACTTGTTACCAAATTCATCTACTAAGACCACCAAATTTAAATAAACTTCAAAATTTGACATAGTACTTATGTAACAGTTACCACAAATTCATCCAGCAATTTTAAACTCGCCCGAAAGTTTCAACCTTAATAAGTACTTGTTAAACAGTGTAATAAAAAACAAAACTACGAACTTGGTTGCTGCCTGCCAGTAGCATCAAGGGCAGCTTCTTGCCGGAAAATAATTCAACTTTATTATGTAAAACTGCAAAAAAAAAAAAAACACCGATTTTTAGAGCTTTAATCAAATTTAAGTGAAATTAATGTACATATTTTAAGATAGACTTAAAAAAAATTTTCACCAAAATATATTTTAAGGAAAAAAATGATTAAAAGAGAGTTTATTAAATGGTGTAAATATATATTTATACTTATTAGGTTAACTAATCTAAAGTTATGGTTTAGAGTTATGGGGTACGGTTTTGGAAGTGAAATTTAAAATTAAAAAGAATATATATATATATAATTTTGAAAATAAAAAAGTATATTTTAATCATTTTTTCTTTAAGGTCTATTTTATGATAATTTTTTTAAAAAAGGTCTATTTGAGAAATTTGGTAATTATATAATCCTTCCACCTGATGAAGTTACAATATAATTACCTTATAATTATCGTCGACCAAAAAGGATATCTTTTAACAAAACAGAAAGAAAAAAGGAAAGTGATCAATGACGAGGCGCGCTTATATATATCTCACTTACATAACCTTGAGAAGCATCACAACACAAGTCATTCTCTTACAAAAGTTCCTCTCTTTCTTCTCTATTTTCAAACATGGTTCGTCCCCGTGTGGAGTTCTGCAACGTCAAATATGAGAGACGTTCTAGAAATCATGCGAACTCAATCCTCATCGCCGTCCAGACCATATCTGACAACATTCAACTCTCCCCAAGCGTTTGCATAGAGATCACTCTCCCTAGTTTCTTAGGTCATCGTCAAATCCGACGGCTCATCCACGATCAACTCATCACCCAACGTTGGTTATTCCCGAAGATCTCAAGGGCTTCAACCAAGTTAGGGTTTAGCCGCAGAGAGCTTCTCCAAGATCCACTCGTTAGCCACCGTTGGTTATCTGATTACTTAGGCCCACAGATCTCAGAAGCTGCAGCAGAGCTAGGTTTTGGTTGTAACGGTTTTGTCATGAACATCGCCGTCAAGATAACCCCTTCTCCATCGAAGGAAGAGGTGTTAGCGAGGATGGTTCAAGTAGGGAAGATGAGCAAAGAGGACTTGAAGAGTTGTAAGATGGAAGCAGAACCGTGTTCCATCTGTCTTGACAATCTCGGAGTCTCCTGTAAACATGGTGTTCCGACACGCATGACCTGTTCCCATGTCTTCCATGAACAATGTCTCTTGGGGTGGTTTCAACGCAAGAACACTTGCCCATTGTGTCGGACTGTTCTGTACAATGGATTGTTGATTGGGAACAAAGGGGGTTGAAATTAGGGTTTCATCTATTGATTTTGCTCTACTTGGGTCACACGCTCTATTGTGAAGGAATCTTTTTTTTGTTATATTAAGATTTCGAAGAGGAAGATTAGATATTTAATTCCCGTTATGTAGTTTTTGTGTGTGTTTTTTTTTTGGTCAATGTAATTTTTGTGTGTTTAAAGGAATCAATTCAACAGAGCTTTAAAATTCTAAATTTCATTATTATTTACTCTTTTTGTTACCTAAATCTCCAAAACAGGGAGAGACATTGTCACATTGATACATATGGGCTCATATGATCAAGTCTGCTACACTATGATTGGTTTCATCTTTGGCTTCTTCAATGTGCTTACAGTCCCTTAGAGAAAATGCATGTTTTTATATCTTAATGCTTCCCTTGCAGTTCTGAAGCCACATTCAATCTTCAACCCACTATTTTCACAGTAATATGAACAGCTTTATAATCCCAAATGTGCTCAACGAAATCATATCTCTAGGTATGTACCTGTCAATACAAGCCTCCCTCCATAGATGTTTGCAGCCCCACAGTTCAATTCCCCCTACCTTTTCACTAGCCCTTGACATAACTCATGAAAATTAGTGAACTATAGTCTCTTTTTGATTTAAGAAGTTCGGTTGGAGACGGTTCAGAATCAAACTAAGATCAGACTTGTCACCAAATTCATCTACCAAGAACACCAAACTTAAACTTGAAATTTGAATCAGCATCAAAACAAGTAGCAGTTAGCACAAAATCATCCAGTAGTCACCCCTTTATTACTTGTTAAACAGTGTAATACAAACGAAGCTACGAACTTGCTTGCTGCCTGCTAACTAACATTAAAGGCTAGCTTCTCCCTGGAAAAGTATTCAGCTTTATTCTGTAAAACTGCAAAAAAAAAACACCAACAGGAACAATCTTGTTACCGGAGCATCTAATAGTAATATGTAATCATTATGTAAAACTACAAGATTTTGTTCAGATATATATTTATTTAGAACCTCAAAAATGTAGTTACTACGCTGAGGCAACCCCTGATTGATTCTGTTGGAACCACTCAGACGGCCACCACGTCGGTTTAATTGCCTCCACCTTCACATCCTCTGACCCGCTTACTGAAAATTCAGCTGATGCTTTAAAGACTTCCTCTACTCTCATCACTCCCATTCCTCGGCTACCCAAAGCTGTTGAAACTGTCCCCATTTTCTTGCCGCTTCCTGATTCAACCACTTCAGCTCCAGCTGCTATTTTTTGGTTCACCTCTGCATTAACCACCACCATTTCACATCTTTTGCATTCTTCACCACAAAGATTCAAATACGTTTTGAAAGTTTTAACCTTTCCCATTGCTGTCAACGAACCGCAAAGGTACTAAGCGTTTGCGGATGACACCACGGTGGTGAGTACGAGCTATAAGCTCTTGACCAACATAGCAGCCTTTGTCAAAACTTATCGCATTAAGACCAACGAAGTTATACTCAAGCGGAACTGCTTCACCTATAGTTTCACCACATATTATAAAACACGCAGAGAAGAAGAGAGTTAGAAAGAAAAGAAGAAGGATAATACCTTTAGGTATTTCAGCAGATCCTTCAGCAACTCCATGCTCTAACCTCCACAAAAGGTAATTGCTTTCATCTGTTTCTTTATCTGCCTCAACCAAAGGCGCTGCAAAACAAAGTAAAATCAGTATCCAAAGCTTCAAGAACTAAACCTTCCATTCTATTCAAGAACCTTACGGGTTGCATCCGAAGGAAAGATGCTTCTGTAACCGAGACAATCCAACCTTGGATCCTCGTACCATTGCCAACCATACTTATTACCACTAGCTGTAGATTCACCAGCACGATCAACACCACCTCCCCAACCTACAGAAGAGGCTCCAGAAAGGCTCCTACCGTAACGCTGCCAGCAAGAGAACTCCTCTGCAACGTTTTCAATATCCACTTTGGACCTCAAACGATATCTATCAACATTACAAAACCACAGTTCAGAACTAACCCTTAACAAGAATCAATAGATATGTCCTCTACAAGGATACTGAGAGGGAACAAAAAAAAAGATTACTTTTTGAGTGTTTCCAGCAACTCATCGAGGACAGAGACATCAACATCTGCAAACAACTCAACAGACCCATCACGACCCGGATCCGACCCGGGTCCAGAACCGGTTCGATCGAGCTTTTGGTCCGGTCGGGTCGGGCTGTACAAGAAAAAATCGTACAGAAACCTTCCTTGAGGAGTTAACAGCGCGGCGTACATAGGCGGCGTTGAGACGGAAGGCATGTTCGGAGTAGGAACCGTCGAGCTTTTCTCTCCGGCGGATTCACCGAACCTCCGTACATCGTTGGTCAACAACCCCTGAAGAAACTTAACCGTGTCCGGTCCGCTAAACCGGACGACGGATCGGGATTTAAGCTTAGATGCCATCGGACCGGCATCTTCGAGACCGCTGTGTATGTTCCGGCGGTAAATGCCGGTTGAATTGCAGATTTGACGGCGGAGATTGAATCGGAGCATCGCAATTGTGATTGCTCTGTTGGTATTGTTCTTCTTCTTCGTCTCTGCTGTTTAACGATTGCTTTGGCGGAAGAAGCTCTAAGACAAAGCCACGTGAGCGACACGTGCGATGAAACTGACCTCTGGTTCGTGACACGTGTTGTATGCGTATGGAAGTTGTGTGGTTGCCTAAAGAAGACTTTTTCCTCTACTGAACGAGTTTTAGAGATTCGGTCAGCATTTCATTTGCCTCATTTGACGGTTGCGTTTAGACCATTTCCAGTTGATCTTCATATCTTTTTCAAGAAAATAATAACTTTATTACAAAACTAAATAGGTATTGGTTTATGTATTTTAATTAATTTAGAAATTCATATAATATTTATAAATCTATGTAAAATATTCTGATTTTCAAGTTTAACATATGAATTTTTATTAGTATTGATAAATTTAAAAGTTTTTCTTAAATTTGAATCTTTTATTTTTAACAAATAAATCTATACAAGTCCATTATGAAATCAAACATATTAGTAAATTTATATAACTAACTAACATATGATTTGAATTACAATTTATAAATCATAAAAATAATAATGCATGCCCTAAATATTGATATTAAAATCATTAATATTGTATTTAGTTTGGATTTCCAAATCTATTAAATTACAATAACCAATAACATCCACTAAGTTGTGTTCTAATATGTGTTTTTTTTGTCATCAAAATATTATCGTATATTTTTTTTTAAATAGCATTTATTTATTATATAGATGTATTCACTTTTATCTTTATGTTTTTAGGAAAAATATAAAGATAAATTAGACATGATCTTACAAATTAACATTTGAGTTTTGATTTTTTTTTGTTAACAAATATCATAGAAATTAAGAGGCGACCAAATATTTGGTTGATTTATACGATTAAAAAGTAATCGTCGTGTGTGATATGGCCCAGACTAGAGACATTTAAGAGCTGAGTGAGTTTGATGAAGAAGAGCTGACTGAACCAAATCAAGGGGATAAAAGTGCTTTTGAATGGACCAGTTTAGGAGACGAACTTGAAGTTGTTGACCCTGAACTGAACTTGAGCAGAGGAAACAATGGAGAACACACTGATCAAGTCAGTTTGAAGCTGGATCATGTCAAACCAGAAGATGTACGATTTAAAACGTGGAAACTAAACCATAAAGAAGAAATTGAAGATAATTCTGCATGTTGGTTTAATTTATTCATGTGTAACTGATTTCTTTTAAAACCAAATGAAAAACAATTAGGATTAACAAACCAATTTTGATAGGATTAGGATTAGAATAATAACTAAACAATTCTAGTTTAGGATTAGGGTAGCTTGGGACATTTTCTGTTTATTGTATGTAGCTAGAAGTTATTCATTATCAATCAACACATAACTTTCAGCAAATTGTTTGTTTCGTTATCTGCTTTCTCTGTTCAGCTAAAAAAACATTGATCTTCATCTTAGGAAAGGAATTTCTTGAGTGAATCCATGTAAGACAATACAAGGTGAACTTGTGTCTTTGAGTAGTAAAACGTTTCTAAAACAATCCATAACTCTAGAGAGAAGTTCATTTTCCAAACTAAGTGCTAGTAGCTTCCAGGACAACCCACTTCCATTCTCTTCAAATAATCTAGGAAGAGAAGTCATATCCAGGCTATACCAAGTGGTATCACAACCATTTGAAAGTTAGGGTATAAAGTTTTAACCAAGGATCTCGAAATTTATAAATTTACAAACATTTTAGATGGTTGAATATGAAGAAAAGTTCACAACTCCATCTTTTTATGGACACTTTTAACATTATATATACACATAATTTTACGTATTATTATTTATTTTATGTTTTTTAATATTATAAAATAATAAACAAATATTGAATAATTGAGTAACTATTACGTATAACTAAATTATTACAATCACTTTATATAAGCAAATCTACACAATAAATTTTATATATTCTATGTGATATATAATTAAATTCAAATGATATTAACATACACACACACACACATATATATATATAGTATATTTTTAATTTGGCTATTTCTTAAATGAGGTTTCATATGAATCTGGTTTTATGATCATTTGTATATTTGTATAACAATTTTTTAGATCATTAAATAATATAATTTTCAAATCATTGATAACATAATTTTCGATGTGGTACGTTTAATATTTATAGTAATTCATAAACATTTTATAAACTTAATAAAAAGTTTGAAATTAAAATATTAAGTCTTCAATAATTGTTCAATGCAAATTTTGGAATTAATATATTTATGTATTTTAGATGGTATATAGTTTAATTTAAACATTATTGATATATATATATATATATATATATAATCTAAATGTCTATAAATGAAACTCTATATTCATATGATTTTATGATCGTTTGTATCTTGTTATAACAAAAAATATTAAGCTATTAATAACAAAATATTCTATGTAGAATTTTAAAAGGTTTTTGTAATATATAATCATTTTAAAAAATTTAAATATAACATATACTACAAAATCTATTTTTATTATATAGTTAATATGATTGTTGAACTTATTTCATAATATAAAATTAAAAAACAGAGGCTACAGAAATTTATGTGACATCTTTTATATTTAAAAACATTAATTTTCATATATATTTGATGAGAAGTTACTAAGAATAAAATAAGTTAAGTACCACTTTGCAAAAATACACATTATCAAAAATATATTAACATTTGAGTTTACACTTTAATGATTATTTATTTAGAGTTTAGTCTTAAAGGGGTGAAGCGGAGTTGCTAATTTTTTTTTATAAATATTAGAAAAATTATTTAATTCTATTCTCATCAAAAAATTAATATATTTTGAAAATTATCATTATCTATTCTATTAAAATAGGAACATGACTAGTTGATATTTGTTGTGTCCAGTTTTAAAATTAATTTTTAAACTGCATTAAAACAAGCTACAGCGAATATCACGTGATTTTATGAAAATATATTCAGATTTTAATAACTGCAATTAAACCACATTTCCTTAACAATTTTTTATCTCCTATTTAAGGACCATATTTCATACAAAGATACAATTTTAAATAAATCTGTTCTATATATTTCTCAAAAACTATTTTTTAATTATTATATATAAGTGAGTTATGTTTTTTTTAAATCATTAGACATATTAATCATTTTGATTCAGTGATGTGTCATGGTATTTGAATTATCCTAAATAGACATCCTTAAGTTATATTATCCATAATTTCTTTTTACAGTTATATTTAATTTTTAATATACAAAAAATATATTCGATCTTTGAGAGGGCGGATCAGAATCTAGTTTAAAGATAAATTTGCAAAGTGCTACCAAATTTGTGGTAGAATTGTAGTTTCTCATATTTGATCATATTAAGTAATTTTCTGGCTTTTCTTTGAAAAAAGGAATAAAGAACATTAATAATAGTTTTATAGTTAGTGTAATAAAAAAGTATATTATATATCTATATATATACTATCATACTTCACTTTTCTAGATATTGCAAAAAATAATTGACATATGCAGGTTATAATTATATAAGGGATTGGTCTTTAGAAAACTTTTGACTTTAACACAAGTCTGAGAAAACTGGTTCAAAGTTTGAAAAATCGTGGGCTCGCTTCCCTATAGGAGCCGACACGGAAAATCTAGAAGAAGCGCCAAGTTTCTTTCTTTTTACGTTTCTCTTCGTCCCCAAGTAAACCCTAGATTCTCCCCCTTTCTCTCCGATTCTCAAAATCCTAAACATCTTCTTCTTCTTCTTCGGGAATCTGTTCAAAACCACTTTCGATTCGACCGAAAGTTTTATCCTTTCCGTCTAACAATACCCGACCCAAACGCCATGTCTTTCTCCGATTCAGGATCGTACTCTAATGGCGGAGATCACAAGAATTTCAGACAAATCACCAGCGAGAGTGAGCCTCTTTCTCTTACCAGTTATGTCTTTCGAAATCGGGTTTCCGACAGGCTTCTGGAAGCTTCTAGTGTTTGGGTTCTTAGGGGTTTTAGGGTTTCGAATCAGGTCAACGTGATGAGAATCAGATGCTTTCTTAAACTTAAATCAAGAACAAGTCGTGTATTTATGATAATTTTACAAAAGTTCGATCATTTTTTTTCTTTCCAGATTTGTAATGTGTTTGTCACTTATGGTTTCAGGATTACTGTATGAAATGCTTAGGCCAGATAAAAATGGAATCTCGAAATCAGCTTGGAAGGTGATTTCTACACCATTTGCTTAAGAAACTTGATACTGATTCTATGGGGTTTGTCAGTTTTTTTTTCTTTTTATTCTATTGATTCCTTGAACGTGTAATATAGGTACTTGTTGTGGACAAATTCACCTTGAAGATAATTTCATCTGCCTGCAAATTGTCTGAGATCTCACAACAAGGCATTTCTTGTGAGTATATTACCTTGTTTTAATCTTCTTGAATTGTTTCTGTGTTTGGTGATGTTTTTTTTGTTTGTTTCGTTTTCTAGTGGTTGAGGTCATAACTAAACAGAGGCAACCTATGGCTTCCATGGAAGCCATTTACTTTATTCAACCTACAGAATCAAAGTAAACTTTCTTCCATCTGAGATAGTTGTGAGATCAATTTCTTGCAAATCAGATTAGATTTTTCTCAAGTTTTTTTATTTGTTTTTTCAGTGTTAATGCGTTTTTGTCAGATATGACTGGAAAATCACCACTTTACAAGAAGTATGTGAAACTATTCCTTCTGAGATCACAGCTTCTTAGTTATATATCTATGGAGTGACTTGTCCGAAATGATTAGTCGTTTTTATTTGATGTTGCTTTAGGGCTTTTGTGTTCTTTAGTTCTCCTGTTTCGAGAAACTTAGTTACTCTCATCAGGAAGGACATGAGAGCGATGAAACGAATTGGCGCGCTGAAAGAGGTTCATTTTATAAGCCCACCCATACTTTGTTATCATTTTCCTTTGTCATATGCACTCTCACAAAATAGTTAAGAAATTGTAAATTTGATTTTCCTGATATGCAGATGAACTTGGAGTACATTAGCATGGACAATCAGGTATTTTTAAAATCTTGATTTAGTTTCTGTCTATTCCTCAAGATCTGCATTGTTTGACAATTGTGATATCTGCTAATGAGTTTCAGTCTTGAACTATCAACTTACTGGTTTCTTTTCTTGGGCCCAAACTTACACACAGCTTTAAAACAACTTAGAACTTACTTGTCTATAGGTAAATGAATGTGGTTTAACTACGTTTCCTATGTGTTGTCTTTACAGGGGTTCGTTACTTATAACGAAAACGCGCTGGAAGATCTTTATAGCGACGAGGAAAACCATCAGAGAGCAGATGCTTGCTTGAATGTGGTAGCTAAACGCATTGCTACAGTTTTGGCTTCACTAAAGGTACGAGACACAAATTAAAACCTTATTTGTTGATATAGTATGAAATTATTAAGACAGTCTTTATCTATAAACTCTTCTGGTATACAGGAATACCCCTTTGTGCGCTACCGTGGAGCCAAAGCTCTTGATGCCACAACAATGACAACTTACCGAGAGTTGATTCCTACAAAGCTTGCTGCTAGTGTATGGAATTGTCTGGCAAGATACAAACAGACAATCGAAGATTTTCCTCAGACTGAAACATGTGAACTACTTATCTTGGATCGATCCATAGACCAGGTCTGGATCTCTGAGATAATTACCTTTCATTTTTACTATATATAGAATAACATTTTTGTGCTTCATAGATCGCACCTCTCATTCATGAGTGGACCTATGATGCAATGTGCCATGATTTGCTTGAGATGGAAGGAAATAAATACACACACGAGGTGACATTTTGATTTTGCGTTCTTTCTAGAAGTTGGTTGTAGATCATCAATACAGAATATGGTAATTTTTCTTTTACTTCTTAGTGTACAGGTTCCGAGTAAAACTGGTGATAACCCTGAAAAGAAAGAGGTTCTTTTAGATGAAGAAGATCCCATTTGGGTGGAGCTACGTGATGTTCATATTGCAGATGTAATTCTCTTGTTATATTATCATGCCTCCTCTCTTTCTCATATTTTAATATTATCTCATTTATGTGGATTTGTTTGGGAGTAATCCGTTTATTTTTTGGGTTCAGGCAAGTGAAAGATTGCATGAGAAGATGACAAACTTCATATCGAAGAACAAAGCGGCGCAATTGAAACACAGTTCAAAGTAGTTACCGGTTTGACTTTTTCTCTCGATCCACTAAAACTTTTCTGATTAATTTATTGACTTCTTGTATTCAGAGACTGTGGTGACCTTTCATCAAAAGACTTGCAGAAGATGGTTCACGCTTTGCCTCAGTACAGTGAGCAAATTGACAAGCTCTCACTTCATGTAGAGGTCGGTTTAAGCTTATAACATAAACCATGGAAGAAACTTTGACTAAGTATCCTTTCTTGTAACGTGACAAGGTAGATCCCTTGTTGGCTTGTTCGTTATAAAATAAATATGGTTAATGTCACTGCAGATTGCTAGAACAATTAACAAAACTATAATGGAACAAGGTCTAAGAGATCTCGGGCAGCTAGAGCAAGACCTTGTTTTTGGCGATGCTGGAAGAAAAGACGTTATCAAATTCTTGAGCACCAACAATGTAAGATTCTCTGTTTTTTTTCGTTTCAGTTTCAGACATCAGAAGATTGTTGTGCTGAAAATGTTAAACATTTCCAGGTTATAAACCAAGAAAGCAAGCTACGGTTGATGATGATACTTGCCGCAATCTACCCAAAGAAGTTTGAAGGTGAAAAGGGAAGAAAGATGATGGAGGTAATAAACATTATTTCTCCTTCAAAAGGCTTGAACCTAAGGATGATTGATTTTGATTTTTGATTAAATCCTTCAGCTAGCAAAATTGTCGGGGGATGATGTGGTAGCTGTCAACAACTTGAGATTACTTGGACCTGTACATACGGAATCTAAAAGGAGCACAACCGGATCTTTCCCTCTCAAGTTTGATGTCCTTAATGTACGTATCCCTCCTCATTCTTGTGCGTTATTAGTGTCCAAGACTCAGATCTTACCTGAAAATCTAATAATAGGAATCTTTTGATCCATGTGAGTCAGAAGAAACGAGCAGCTCGTAAAGACCGGGTTGGTGAAACTCAAACATGGCAATTGTCTCGTTTTTATCCCATCATAGAGGTCTTTATCTTTTATGAACTACATCTTTCTTTCACTTTATATATTGTTTGTATTCTAGAAAGAGTCGGTAACATGTTTGGCTTCTTTGCATCTTTCAGGAACTTATTGAGAAACTTAACAAAGGTCATTTGCCAAAGCAAGACTATCCTTGTATGAATGAACCAAAACCGACCTTTTATTCTGCCTCTCAGTCTCCATCAGCGAGTCCGGTTTTGCCTAATTCAAGACGAACACCAACTTGGGCAAGACGCCATCTTTCTGAAGATGGATATTTCAGGTTAATTCCATTTCTTTAGTCATTCTTTTCGTTTGTTGGTCCCATCTAGTGTAATCTCGAATCTATTTAACAGTTTATACCGAATCAATAAGTTCTATAAACTGCATGCAGACAACTAAAGTGTGACCAAATTTATATAAAGATAAAGATGTTATTAATGATAATGGTGAAATTAACATGGACTTAACCCATGTGTTTCAGTGACTCGGTTCTAGGACGAGCATCTAGTGGATTCAAGAGAAAGGGGCAGAGGATTTTCGTCTTCATAGTAGGAGGAGCAACGAGATCTGAGGTACTGTGAATACTTTTAGACCGGACTTAGAAATCATCAAGTGGTTAACTAGTGATAGATACATTTTGTGGTGTTATTGCAGTTAAGGGTTTGCCACAAACTTACGGAGAAGCTTGACAGAGAAGTTATCTTAGGCTCCTCTAGCTTCCTTGATCCCCAAACTTTCCTTACTGTATGAGATCTTTCGTACGCCCAAAAGATTCCTTTGTGTCTTGGTTTCATTATTGACTAACAATGCGTTTATGTTATGTGCAGAAAATGAAACAAATAAATGAAGAAGAGGAGATTTCACTGGATGATATTGACATCTAGTGTATTGTTTTGGAGAGGTTTCTCTGTCCCTTTATAGACAACTTATTGTGGGAAATAAAATGGTGACGTCACATTTTTCCCCTATGTAAATAAACACACTTTGTTTGTTGGGTTTCCTTGGTTTGATTACGAACAAAAGAAACTAATTGGGTTGTTGATTTTTAATTACTTAGCCCGGGTGTTAAAATAATGTAAAATTTGCGCCTGTAACCTAAAAAAAGCTATAATTAAGTGAATACACATTACAATTGAAAGGTTAGAATATAGCCTAGACATTATATACTAATTGCCATTTCATCCATATATACTAGGTTGTCTAGGACTATATTCAATTTTCTTTTTCTTCTTATAATTCCCTTTCAATTTTACAAGCTTTTAGCATAATCCAATTATTGAGTTTTATGTTTTACATATTAAAAATATAGACTTTTTCTATATATAGCATGTTTTGAACATTTAAAAAAGATATATTTTTATAAATTTTATTTATATTGCATATTTTAAATATATACTATATTATAAATTCAAATAGTATAGTTCAATTTCTATTTCAAATGAAATATCATTTTGTGATGTTCTATTTTATTTAGTAAATATAGAATATAAATAAATTTTACAATATCACACAATCTATGTTACTCTCCCTCTCCAACCTTAGGTTCGAATCAACCAGCACAAATTTAAGGAACTTGTTTTTTACCAACTGGGCTAGACAGGCTAGTTGAATTAGGTAGTTGAGTATTTTTTTTAATTACTTACTTCTATATACCAGATTAGGTTTAAATGATTGTGGTAAATGAATAGTTATTAAATGATTAGATAGAATCGGTTAAATATGTTTATGATAAATCAAACGTATAAATATGTTATATTCAGAAATTTAAATGATTAAAATGAACCCAGTTTTGAAAAATATAACACATCAGATCTAAAATATGATTCTATTTTGATAAATTAGATGTTGGAGTTGATATAATATAATTGATCTACTAATAATTTGAGGATCCTTTCTCAATTTATTTATTTTCTTTCAATCCAATGTTGTGAAAACTAGAGAAGATATTGGCTCGGTATAATAACTGGATCAATGGTCGAACATGTTAACCGGGCAACCTGAGTTTTAAACTTTTAGTTTAATTATAAATATAATATATATAATTATATAATGAATTTTTATGAAGCTTTTTTTTTTGAATTTAGTCATTGTTAGAATTTTAAAATAATATAAAATATATTAATAACTAATTTGTATACATAAGTATCAAAGATAATATGGTTTTATGAAAATAATTTTTAATTTATATTATTTAGTCATGAGCCACAATTGTCGGGCGCATCAATTTTCATGTTAACTTCAAAGAAAAGAAAAGTAGTTTATGCTGTATATTTACTAGATGAGGATACTGTTTATGTGTATATTATCCATGTTTCAAAACACGTCGGTCTTATGATCATTGTTGTATGTGTAGATGACATGAACATAATTGGAACTCAAAAGGAGGTTGATGATTCATAAACTCATATGAAAGAAAAGTTCGAAATGGCAGATTTCGGTAAGATAAAATTTTATCTTGGGCTCCAGATAGAGCATTTTCGAGAAGGAATATTTGTGCATCAATCAAATTATACGAAAAGACTATTGAGATGCTTTTATATGGACAAAGTGACATCCTTTGAGTACCCCAATAGTAAATAGATCTCTCGATGTTGAGAAAGATCCTTTTAGACCCTGTGAAGATAGCGAGGAAATACTAGGTCCCGAAGTACCTTATATGAGTGTTATCGGTGGGTTTCTATATTTTGCAAACTGTACGAGACCTGATATTGCTTTTGCTACTAACCTACTTGCAAGATATAGTTCTGCTCCCACTCACAGGCATTGGAACGGAATAAAGCATATATTATGTTACCTCCAAAGTACAATTGACCTAGGATTAATATATTTTAGAAAACCCGAGTTTGGTATGGTTGGTTTGCAGATGCAGGATACTTATCAGATCCTCATAAAGCTCGGTCGCAATCCGGATATCTTTTTACAATTGGTGGAACCGCGATCTCTTGGCGTTCCCAGAAACAAAATCTGGTTGCGACTTCTTCGAATCATGCAAAAACTATTGCGCTTCACGAAGCATGTCAAGGATGTATATGGCTTAGGTCAATGAGTCAACACATACAAGAAGCAAGTGGAATAGCTGACTAGAAAGAACTGACGATAATATTTGAAGACAATTCGGCTTGTGTCGCTCAACTCAAGAAAAGTTATATAAAGAACGACAGAACAAAGCACATTCCTCCAAGATTTTTCTCATATATACGAGAGCTCGAGAAAAATCAAGAAGTGAACATCGAGTATATACAGTCATGCGACAATCCGGCTGACTTGTTCACCAAAGCTCTTTCTAGTACAACGTTCCGAAAACACATCTACGGTATCGGAATGCGGCATTTGCGTAATCTATGATGAAAGAGCTATGTCCATTATTCTGAGGGGGAGATTACATCTTTGTACTCTTTTTCCCTTGTCATGGTTTTTATCCTTTCAAATTTTTTCATAACTAGAGTTTTAACGAAGCAGCATGTAATCAAATGGGAGTATTAAATAATAGTGATTATCCATAAAGTTACACCTCATGCAACACTTGTCTAAACGACTAAACCTTATAATAGTAGTGTTATTGTCAGCAGTAATACATGTCCTTGTCTCGATCATTTTCTTCCCATATAAATAGGGGTAGTGTTCTGAAGAAAACATACAATTAATAAAAAGAGAAAGTAGTAACTTTTGCTCTCATCACGTCCAATCACTCTCGTGTTAACAGTCCAATCTCTCTCGTGTTAACACACACATAAAACAATATACTCTATTCTATACACTTCCTCACTTAATATTAAATTTATAACAAAACCAACATTTCAGACCCTAAAAAGAACTATAAGTTTAGTAGAACCATAATGTGAAAACCCCGAAATGTTATCAATAACAAAAATTAGAGAGGAAGATTTGACTTTTCAAGTTGAACTGATGTGAATATCGGAAGACTTGTTACTTTAGCTCAGACGCTAAAGAAGTCTGCCATGTTTTATTACTGACCGGAAGAGACGTCACCGAATGGATTGTCCGATGATCAGCTGCACTAGAGATGGGAATCGCAGCTGTTGGACTCGACAACATGAAATCGTGCTTATTCTTTTTCGGTTTCTGATCTTTTGCGCCTAAGAAACTTCCTACAACCACCTATTTGATCCAAACACACGAAAATTTAATTTTCCGGTTATAGAAAGTTGAAGCTTTATGGACAGGAAATATAAGAAAACGGTTAACCTGAACCGGACTAGCGGCTAGTAGTAAACCGGCTACACCACCGCCTACTACGCGTCCGTCAGGACTTGCTAACGACACGCTCATTCCTCCGGTTCTTGTCCGAGTTCCGCCTATATCCTTAGGCATGAATGACCCGGACAATGATAATATCTCAAACCAACCCTAAAAATTAAACACTTCAAATCAATAACACAAATTCCCGAGGATAGTTTCTTTTTAGTTTTTTTCATCAAAAGAGCTTTCAAAAACAAGAAAATAAACAAAAAAAAAATTCATCAAAGAGTATATGCACATTTACATCTTTAGAGTTTACTAATATATGCTAAGTATTTAGAGTTGAAGGATAAGGCTTTGGGAATAACGTTTAAACTTTTTTTAAATAAATAAATATTAAAAATTTGAAATATTTTTTTTAAATAGTTTCCAAAACATTTTCGAATTTCAAAAAAAAATTTTAAAAAAAATTGAAACAAATTCGAAAAAAGAAATTTATAAAACAGTTCGAATTCGGAAACATATAATTTAAAATTACAAAAATATTATTTTTTCTTATTTTCATTAATATATTTATTTATAAAGGAAAAGGGTAAAAAAGAAATTTTGCCTCTTTAATGAAATTTTTTTTGATCATTTTTATTTTTGTAGTGAAAAAAATTAAAAGTAACTATTTGAGAAAATTGATAAATCAATAAACATCTTAAATTGTCAGTTAAAAATAATTGATGGATGAGATGGAGATCACATACTTCGTATGTTAATGTACCCCCGGAAGAATCAGGCTGACGAAGTGTAACGCTTGAGATGACACCGTTCGCTGATAGAACACAAATGGTTCGAGGTCCTTGTTGCGAAAACGAGATTATCTTCTTCGTAACATCCTAATTGAACCAACATTCATCACCCAATATTCAGTGTAAGATTATACATATAAAGACAAACAAAAATAAATAAATAAAGTGACCGGATCTAAAAAAAGTCCGGATAAGCGTACCTCACCGGCGTTGACCGTTATTAAATGAGGTGTGAAATTACCGCCGCCGGAGGAAGAAACCCATTCACCTACACAACAACACAACACATGTTACTAAGTTTTTTTTTTTATTAACATAGGATATTCGAGATTCACGGAGAAGCCCAGACTAATCTCCAAAAGAAAGGGTATCTCATAAATAAACTCTCTTTCCAAATATTTAAATGGGTCTTAACATTAACTCATATCCGTGTAAAATGATCAGAATAATTGTGACTTAGTTTCTATCATAGTCCTAAAACAAATCCATAAAGCATTGACAAATTAAACATAGATACAAAAGCAAGCATAAAAATTGAAAGAAGAAAAACAAAATAAGACAAGAAAAATAGAAACTCACATTGGTCTACAAAACTAGTTTCAAAAAAAAAAAAAAAAAGTACTCCCTCCATTTTTTTACAATTTTTTAAAGAAAATTTATGTTGTTTCAAAATAAATGATGTTTAAAAATTTTAAAGTATGTTTTGAGGTTTTAATGTTAACTTTATCTTTATTGGAAACTGTTCAACTAATAAAAATTTACAGTATTTTTTATAATTGGTTGAATGATTTTAAAATCATATATTTAAAATACTTTTTAGATAAATGTAAATTTCTTAATCTTTGTCAAAACATCATCTATTAAAAAATGGAAGGAGTATTTTTTTTCTTTTATATTTTTCTTGAAATTTTATAGAAAATAAGAAAAAAAAACAAAACAAAGAAGATTTACCTAAACTGTCGACTTGGTGATGATACTTTGTTCTGTTAGAAGAGTTTGTTGGTTTCTCAGAGGCGGAAAAATCGATGACGTGTGAACTCGCCGGAGGAAGCGAACCTGCCGTCACCGATGAAATCGGCTTCGGAGATAACGCCACAACTGCACCGTCTGGTCCGTACTTCCTAGGCCGTCCACGTTTCTTCTTCATCGCTCCGCCGGAGATACCTTCCATCATCGTTGTAGTTGTCGCCGTCGAAATTTGCGGCGGTGCAACTACCACGGCGAGCTGGTTCGTGTGATGAGACTGTGGTAGTGGAGGAGTGACGGAGGTAGGATATGAATTTGAGCTTTCTGATCTCGGAGCTATGTGAAAATCTGATGGCGCATCGGATCTCACCACCGTGATTCCGCCGCCGTTACCGGCGGTTGACCGAACAACTTCGGTAGACTCCATATCTAATACTTGGCTTTTCTTTTTTTCTTCTATTTTCATTAAGTATTTTGGGTTTTGATTAAAGATAAACAAAGAAAAGATTAAGAGAGGAAAATTAAGAAACAAAATAAAATTAAGATCTAGAACAAGAAAATCAAACTGAAAATGTAAGGACTAAAGAACTATTTTTAAGAAAATAAAAATAAAGCTAAGAACAGAGTTTGGAAATTGGTAAAAATGTTGGAGAGGATAGTGAGAGAAATTAGATTTATTTATGCTATGTGATTTAGATGAGAGAAAATATTGAAACAAGGTTTAGATTTTTGGAAAAATTGACATTAAATAATGGTATTTCCTCTTTTCTCCTTTTTAATGGGTTTGTTTATATTTTAAGATTTGTACATACTTTCAAGTTTCAACTAATTTTCATGGCAACTTTTTCATGTCTATCCATCTACTCTATTAAAATAGAGTCTTATTTTTATCTACTTTCAAATAGTCTAGGTTAGACCATTGGATTTAACTAGGTTTCCTATTATTTTTTACTTTTACCTAACTTAATTATTATTAAATATATACACTAGCTAAAACTAAGGAACTAAATAACTAATTTATTGTTATTCTTAAAAAAAATAAATTCAGATTATATTTATACTAAATTTGAATAACTAATTCATTACATTTTATTTACTATAATAAAAAGAATTGTATATGCCTATAAATCCATATAAATATACAACTGTACTTTAATCCAAATGCAAGGAACAAATTCTTCAAAACCTTCACCAAATACATAATATAACTCTTATAGATGAAATATAAATTATATATATATATATATATTTGATAAACTAAATATTAATAATTAGTTATTATGAGTATTTAATGATATAGTGGAACATTTTACTATTGATATTTTTATAAGTATAGTTTTACTGACTATTCTAACAAACATTTAAAATCTTTATCAAAAATAAAACTAATTGAAAAATATAAAACACACTTTAAGTTATGTTTGGGCATTCAGGTATCCTTAGAATACATGTTAGATATTTTAAATTTTGGTTCTAATTTATATCATATATTAGGTCTCATTCTGGTAAATTTGTAAGTATGGATCAGATTCAATATGACACATTGATTTTGGTTATACTTTGTACCACATTCTAATATCCATAAAGTAACCATATATCATTGAAATTTGAGTTATATTGGTCCGGATAAGATATATCCAAAGTTAAATCCAAAATTAAAAAGAAAAACATAAAAAGTAAATATTCATTTATATAAAATTGAATATTTAAAGTACTTATTTAAAACTTGATACTTATTTTTAGATATCATTTCAAAAAATATAAAATTGAATATTCAAAGTACATATTTATATTTGTGATTATTTAGACATTCGGATTGTTTTTTTAAGTTTTCAGTTTTTGGGTTACCCATTCGGTTCGCCTAATAATAGTTCGGGTTCGTATATTTTTGTACCACCCTACAGGAACAATTCTGGTATTTCTTAAATTTTGGATTGAGTATGTAAATATCAGACTTTTTGGTTTGAGTTCAGTTTGGACTTCAAATTATATATTTTATACCAAAATTTACTTCAAATAAAGAAAAAGTGATTATATAAATTTTCATCAAAAAATTATCCGCGTTTTAGCGAGGATTAAAATCTAGTTTTATCTTAATAATGAAAAATTAAATAATGATGAAAATGAAATGTTTTGTTTTTGTCGACGAAAATGAAATGTTTAATAGAATGTTATAATATGTTTTTTTGTCGACAATAGAATGTTATAATATAATTCAAAAAACATTATATATCAACTTTTATGGAATATATAGATATCCGTGTTTTTAGCTGGAATCCGATGAAGGGGATTAGTAAATAGACAGGTACTAAAATAATAGTAGTAGACAGTATAGAAGACGACGGCAAAAAAAAAAAAAAGACAGTATAGAAGACAAAACAAATAAGTATTATGAATATTAAATTTATTATTAAAAAATTGTAAAAGACAAACATGGCGTGCGTGTAGTTTTCTTGCCGTGATTTTTATTTAATTCTTAATATTCATTTTTCCAGTTGCAAAAAATCTTTCATTTTTTAATAATTTGGATTTGAGGCAATTCCTCCCATATCCCTAAATCTCAACTTCTAATCTCTCTAGGACACATTTCTTTTTTTAATTTTATATGTCAAACGAAAAAACATAAAATTAAAATTGAAACGTGAATATTTTTTATTTGATTTATAGAATTTGATAAAAATATTTCAAAAATCAAAAACCTTTTTTTCCATATTTTCACGAAAATCATCAAAATATGATTAAAAACGAGTTTAAAATATTTTTTTTCGAATTTGAAACCTATAGAATTTAAATATTTACCCATGGGTTCACCCATCCATTGGGGGGGGTTAGGGTTTAGTTTTGAACACCGGATAGGATTTAATTTGGGGGTTTAGGTTTTGATTAAAAAAAGAATTATGAAATAGGGGTATAAGAGATCACACGAGCCCATAGGAGATTACCTTTAAAAAATAGGGGTACAGGAAAAGTTGACTCTTTGGATTTGAAGTAAAGGACAAGTAAGACTAGGCTGTTAAAATGATGAATAAATATTGCTGGGCATAATTTCAGTTTATCTTTTTTTTTGGAACGCTAATTTCAGTTTATCTAACTCTACCAATTAAAGAAAGAAGTTTGAATATAATTAGAGAAAACCAAATGCAAGAGCACCAATTATACGAGGCCAGCGGAAACGTATCAAATGTCACATAACTGTATATGTAAATATATTAGACATAACTGTATATGTAAAATATATTAGCGTTGTCTAATTTAAGCTACAAAATAAACATTATATATGGCAAATGATATCTGGACAATTGGCAGTGCAAAGCAACTTAACACATCGTTATATACGATGTGACAATCATTGTCTCAAATGTAATGCAGAGGATGAAACTATAAACTATGCCATATTTGAATGTCTCCAGCTCTATAGAGATGGGCACACACATCAACACCAATCGCCATTTGGAAAGCAAGAAATGATATTTTTTTAGAGGAATAGATATAGATCCATTGGAAACTGTATGGTATGCTGAGTCATAATGTCATGCTTAGTTTGAAGTTAAACGAATAAGGAGAAATTGGCAGACATAGAACACCCAAAACGAGCAATGATCTCTAAGAGATGCATGATTGATAGATGGATCATGGTCGCATAAGCACTTTTTAGTGGTTATAGATGGACATGGACAAACTCAAGAAGAGTAACTCAATTATTGAAAGCCATGAACCAATTGCGAAGAATCTCACCATTTCACGCAGAACTTGAGGCCATATCATGGGTAATGGAGTGCATGTTGCAGCTATCAACGTGTCAGGTTTTTGGCACCGATTGTAAGGATCTAGTCTCGATGATTCAAGACCCCGGAGCATGGCCTAACTTTTCCACTAAGCTAAATGAGTTGTTGAAGCTGAAGACTAGATTCACATAATTCTTGACTATTTTTATTTTTCGATCTGAAAATGTATTGTCTGCTTCATTAGATAAGATAGCAAAATTCTTTTATAGCGACATGCATTACATTGATTATTATGTTTCGATCTGGTTTCTCAGACAACCTCGAGTTTGAATAATGGATAGCTGTTTGAGAAATAAAAATAATAATATTCAATTTTTATGTTAAAACTTGAAGTAATACCAGATATCTGAAATTTAATTACACTTTCCTATTAGAATATTAATAACAAAGAATATAAAGATTAAAAGGGAGATGTTTCATGCCATACGAATAAATTCATGTGGAAAGAATAAGTGAATCACTATTAAAATAAACATGAACAAAGTTATTAAAAGAAAGATTGGAACTTTATCAGAGTCGTAATATAAAAACCCATTTTTTCTGATACATGAGTTGAATGGATAATGTAATGCATAACGTTTGTGAAATATCATGTCTTTTTAAATGGTCAGCAGAAAGGTAATATTGTCCCAAAAGAGGACTACAACAAAGGAAGTCATTTGTCTCATTTCATTTTTGTTATATGCATTGAAGCGCTAATGCGGAGAATCAAGAGAAGATAACGGAAATATGTATTTCATGCGTTGATCCCCGGTATCTCATTTTATTTTTGTTTATGATAATCTTTTTTTTAGAGCGCCGTGAATAGGATAGAGGTGATGAAAACTATTTCAACAATTTTATAATTTAAAATTTAAGTTATTGTTTAATGTGTTTAATAATTATTAAAATTATTAAATAATTTTATTTAAAAATGAATAACCAATTTAATTAATTAATATTTTATATAAATATAGAATACTATATTGACATGAAACGCAAATAAATTATTACACATTATTTCTGAAATGATATCTTTTGTAAAAAATAATTATTTGACTTTTATCTTTATAAAGTATTATTATTTATTAGTTAATTAAAATGTACCACTTTCTAGTAAAAAGGAAGAAAATTTGTTTTTATTATTAAAAACTCACAAAAATAGGTTTTTGGTTTTTCTGCATAAATTGATTACAATTTTGAAAAAAAAATAGTTTCCCTAAATTTTAGGGAATCTATTTACTAAAAAATTGATTGGCAAAAAGTGGTTTTTACAAAAACTAAAAAAAACCCAAAATCTTGATCGGGAAAAAAATAATTTGGAAAAACAAAAACTATTTCATAAACTACAAACAATCATCTATAAAGGGTTTCTCACGATTTCAGAAGCTGGAAACATGGCCGCCACTCAAAATATATTAATCAAAACTCAGTTTTAACACTCGTTTTTCCTGTTTTATGCATTAATCTAAAAGATTTGGTGTATATCATTGCATTTCTAAACTTAAAATGCTAAAAATCGATATTTAATTTTTAACTCCGATTTTGTAACCAATTTGTGTCAAATCTGCACGGTCATAAACGAAAAAGTACTTAACAACCATTTTAATGATCATGGCAGCCGTGTTTTAGTACATGAGATATATGCTATAAAGCGGATCATATGACATATAAATATTTGAAAATATTTTTATCCAATTTCTTTTGTAATTCAATATATATATAAGACGTAGTTCTGATTAATCGATAGAATTATCTATATTTGAACTAGAAATGTTTTGAGAAATTGCCAAGAATAACATAAGTTAAGTACCATATTATCAAAAATATATTAAGATTTAAGTTTACACTTTTGTGATTATTGTTTAGGGTTTAGTGTTAAAAGGGTGAAGTTGAGTTTCTAAATTTTTTATAAATATTTAGAAAAACATAATTAGGACTATTTTCATCAAAAAAGTTAAGATATTTTTGAAAATAATTATTCATTAAAAGTAAATTTGCAAAGTGATATCAAACTTAGGGTAAAAATGAAATTACCCCAAAATTTTTTTCTTACTCAATAACTATATAATTGACCATTTAACAACAATCTTTCAACCTCTTTCTAATTTGAGGCTCTCAACTTGTGTTCCTTGGTTTTTTTGAATGGACTCTTCTGTGCCTTGATACATCGTGGATTTTACTCTTTAGACTTCTAAAAGAGACACAGTATTTGTCAAAAAATAAAATAAAAGATTCACAGTATGGTGTAACTTGTAAGAAGTAGAAGAAGAGGCATGTCATGGCAAAATTTCCCTCTCTTATTTACTATAACTATTTTATTTGATTTCGTGTACTTGTGGGAATCTTTCTTTTTACTTTTAATTTATCTTATCTTTCCAAACCTTTTTAAAATAATAAATAGTTATGTGTCTCCTTTACATTCATTTCTTTCATTTTACATTTCCAAAAGTCTTCGTCACAATTATAGCTACCCAACTAATTTATATCCCGTTTAAAAACTAGAGCATTTTGAGTTTTGGTTTAAACTTTTAAAAATTAAAGAGATAACAACAGTTGAAAGCCATTGTTTCACCGTAAACTTTTTTTTGTAGTAAAATTTTCTCAAAACTCATTTCATTTTCTACTTCAAAATATAATAAAAATTAAGGTTACAAGTAATCATATTCATATTTTTTTTATTTTCTACTAACTATCCCATTTTACTAAGTACCTCATTTTTCACTTTAAATTTTTTGAATACATTTGAATTTTAATTTTTGGTTACATATTAACAAATGAAGTTATACAACACTCCATTAGAGATGCTTCCAAAAATATCAACTAGAAGGAGTTTTTAATCATGAAAATAAATATATATAAAGTTTGAAATAGCTTACCGTAAGAACTTTTTGTTTATAAAAATAATTTATATAAGAAGAATGTAGACATATTTTAAATCATTTCTTGGATTTTGCTTTCACCTGTTTAGTTTTCCTTACAAAATTAATTTCTCTCATTCTTATATTTTTATGATAGGTCTGGTGAAATTACAACTTGTTAAATTACAGAAACCAAAAGCAATCATGATTAGTGAATTATTTTAAACTGAATTTTATTTGGGACCACGAAGCATTAAGAAATGTTCATCTAATTTAAAAACAATAAGAGATCTGGAGTATAGATAAGAACAAACAATTTTTTAATCATCTAATGTTTCTATATATTTTGGATTTTAATGTCTTTTCTCTAGCGTAAGAAATTACTAATCCCTGTTAAAGCACGGATAATATTTATTTTTTTTATTTAAATAAATTTTTAATTAAATAATGAGATTTAAAATTTTAATATGCAAATGGAGTTTGTGTGTTGTTTATTTAATTTTTAATAAAAATATAATAATAATTTAGATAATTTTTAAATGATCTTTTTAAATTAACAGATATCAAAATATTGAGTTCTAAACTGTTTACCATTTGTTTTGATGTTTCAACGTCATTAATATTCTTATTAAATGTCTATTAATATTTAAAAAATTGGTTGACTATTAAATCATTATTTATATTTATTATAAATAGGAAGTTATTGAAATCTAGGATGAATAGTATTTAACAAATCATTTTGTGGATATTCGTTAATTATACTGTAATATTTTTAAAACTATAAATAAGATTTATGGAATATATTTTGTATAATAAATTTTAATTGGTAGGAAAGTTTCATATAATATATTATACAATCCATTTCTTTTTTTTGTAACTGATTTACTTATTTCTGATATGATGATATATAAAACACAGACACCGAATTTTATTCTTGTAAAATGAAATGTATCTAATGTTTGATATAGTTAAAATGGAGACCAAATATATATATATATAGTTATTTATTTGACCATGTAAAAAGAGTGAATCAAATAATGTGGTACTTTAGCTAAACAAAATAATTTGTACTCCCTCCGTTTTTTTATAATTGACGTTTTAGAGAAAAATTTTTGTTCCAAATTATTTGACGTTTTCAATTTTCTATGTAAAATTTATTAGTAATTAATATTAGACGACCAATGATATAATAACTTCTATTTTATTATTGGTTGAATTGTGGTTAGGTAAACAATTAATGGTGTTTTTGTTTAGAAAATGATAAAAAATTAAATGTTTTTTAATCTACGTGCATAATCCTAGAACATCAAATATAAAAAAACGGAGGAGTATGTAATAATGTCATTTATATAACTTATCAAAAGAATGGGCAAGTGGGATTTGGTTAGAATCGAGAAAATAAATGATTGTGTATTTTTCTTGTATTCAGTTATTAATTAGATCAAAAGTTTGAAATATAATGATATATGGTATTGTTAGACAAAATTTTTAAAATATATCTTATAATAAATTGGATCATTTTAAATTTAAGTGAATTTTTTTTATTATTAGATAAAATGAAAACTCTAAATTAATAAATTAAATAATGATGTGTTCGATGTACATTTCCTCCCCGACTTTATTTTATTTACCTTCAAATAAAAATCTATTTATTTATATCAAGAGTTGACAAAATAATGATTTCACATTACTTTTATATGTGCTTTTTCATTTTTAATTTCGGTCGGCATTCTGGCCTAACTTCTTTTTTTTTTATCTTATACAGAACATGGAAAAGGATACATAAATATAAACACAAGATTTAAAAAGCACAAAAATGTGTATCTATATGACCACTTTTATCATTTTTTGTTAATAAACACCACTTGATTAAAAAGATTTGATTGCCAAAGAGTTTCCATTGAATATTGATCAACAAAATTAATTTTCAATTATATAATCTGGTGGCAAAAGTCACGAAGATGAAAAAGTAATATTACGTTTTTTCTAGCTAAAGCCTTAAAAAGTGATAGTTACATTTTTTTTTTGTGACTGTGGTGAATTTCAAAGATTGTCTAAGACTAAACACTAATTACTATGAGATCCATTTAAAATTCAGATTTTTTTACCACTTAAAACGTTTATAGATATAGCTAAAGGTAATTGAACCCATGACGGAAGCTCTAGCTGAATCCTTTTACAACTAGGCCAACACTATTCGGTTACATAAATACATGTGCTACTTTTCATTACATGTGCTACTTTTCATTTTTTATGTAAGTTTGTCAGGAAATTTACAACTAATCTTTTAGTTTTACGTTTTGACTAAATAAACCTTTATCTTATCAGTGTGAAATCTATTCAAGTATTCATACCATGACAACACAGAAAAGGAAATATCATTATTATTTAGTGATGCTGCTGATATCGCATGTTCATTCTGTTGAAATCTGATTCGCTACATGAATTAATTTAATAATTTTAATTTCATTCTGAAATCCTATCATGGCATATTTAGAATTGTTTTGCTTAAACTAATGTTTGTGAATTTACGGATATAAATAGTATCTAGAAAGTGAATATAATATTATATTTTGTATTTAAATTTATAAGATTAAATATGTTTTTCAGTGTCCAAGTTGGTTTAGTTTTTGTCAATGAAAGATGTATAAATATTTATTTATTGTAGATATATTATACTTATAATCATCTAAATTTTTAAAAATACTAATACACTATTACATGAACTTCTTAATGGTGAATCCTACCAAAAATACAATATAAATGTAAGACTTATTATTTTTAAATATATGTCGTCTTATCTTATATCATCAAAATTATTGCCTAAATTTCAAAAATATCAATTCAATACTAAATGTTTTCTAAATGTAGATAATATTAATTTATATAGAAATATCATATTTTCTTATTATTGAATATATTTGAAAATATACACATTAAATTAAGATTATATATTTTGTGTAATATTGGGTTTATTTTTAAGTTATGTAAGTTGATTCTTAGTTTACTTTCTCTTTCTAGATCTGAATTAAATAATTTTATAATTGAAAACATCAAAAAAAAATTATATGTCTCAAAAGGTGAAAGACATGCAAGCAAAAATCACTATATTGACTTTTCTTTTGATATATATATATATATAGTAGAATTTATAAAAAAATAATTGGGAAGATATAACTACAAATTTAATTAGTAGTATAATAACATGAATTTGAAATCCTCAATTTTAAATATATCTGAGTTTAAAATATTTTAGAACTAGATGTTATAAAACGTTTACCTGCAAAATGTGGTTTATTTGAAGAGTTATATAATTTTAATTTACATTTAAAATTTAAATAAAATTATCATTAGAAGTAAATACTTATCTAATAAAAAAAACCTATCAAATCTTTAAAAAAATTACTTTAAAATTTTCATACTTCTAAAACACTTTTCAGATAAGTAATATTAATAACTATTTTTACCATTTTGGACAATCTTAACTCCTTAATGCATGAGTTTCACATATATAATTCATTACTTTCCAAACAGTCAAGATAAGACACATAATGAAAACAGACATTGACATTGTTTTAAATTAATTTTTATAGTCGGATAAATATAGCATGTTTAGACACACCATATATATACATATGGAAAAATTACAATTCTACCATAAGTTTGATATCATTTTGCAAATTTACCTTTAATAAATAAATATTTTCTAAAATACCTTTAGATTATGATGAAATATACTAAATTATTTTTTCTAAATATTTAAAAACTCAACTACACCCCTTCAACATTAAACCCAAAACAATAATCAATAAAGTGTAAATTCAAATATTAATGTATTTTTGATTGATATTTTTGCAAAGTCATACTTAACTTGTGTTATTCTTACCAATTTCTCTCTATATATATATATATATCAAAAACTTGTTTTTGTACGTCAAAATTTTATTACACATAACAAATTGCTATAAACATGCTAAAAATATCATATATCCTACTAAAAATTTTACCTTAAATATACACCATGTAAGATTTAATTAAATGTAATATATATTATAGCATAAACTTTCGTGTAACATCTTTTTCATGTAAAATCTATTTCCTATTAATGTATAATTTAATTTTTCATCATAGTGATTTTTCACGTATTTAGTGTCTATATATTCTGTTGGAAATATTATATTGTAAGAACTTGATTTTTATAGGACATACCATATTTTAGCATGTTTATATTAATTATTTTTTGCATTATATGTTTGATGTGTAAAATTGAATTCACGATCATACTAATAATGCAAGTGTTTAAATTTTGATTTAGTTTTTTTTTTTCTTGCAAATATGACTCAAAACGTAAAATCAAACATAAAACTGATTCATGATTTTTTTTTAGAATTTCATTTTCCCAATTAACCAAAAAAATCGGATTATTCGCAAAAATACTATTCCTTTTTTTTTCTTTTTTTGAAAATGAGTATTTTACTCTATCATAGTCATCTTCATCAAGTATTCGCAAAAATATTCGCAAAACTAACATGTTTATCCTAGAAGACTTACCGAGAATTCTCCTCTGGGATTTTCGAAATATTTAAAAAAATAAAAGTAAACCAATATTTATAAATGAGGCTTCCAAAGAAGTTTTCTATAGAGTAGATTTCTCTAAAATTTTTACTTTGTAAATTGTCAATTGCAAAAATGACATAAATGGAGACTTCCTAAAAGTCTTCTCGACGACTTTCGTGAAAGACTTCTACGTCAAAGTTTAATAAATTTTCATTTTCTCTAAAACTATCAAAAAATAATATTTTCTTGTTACTTCATGTATAATAGCTAATATTAGGGTTCTAGAATGAAATTCATAACTTATTTGGTTTTAATTATGAGGTTACCAACATTAATATTTATTAATGTTTCTAACTTGTTAAGTAACTTTAAAATATATTTTTTAACTTTCAAAAATGTTTAGTAATTTCAAGAATATCAAGTAATATGGTTTAATGTGTCTTCTTAGATCATAAGATATCATTTTTAACTTTAATGCAGTTTGAAATTCTAATTTGAGTTTTCCGCTTAAATTTTAATGTCCCGCTTAAAATTTTTGCTTATATTTTAATTCCCCGCTTTAAATTTAAGTCTTCTGAGAAGTCTTGCGAGAATTCTTATGAGAAGTTTTCCAAGAAGTCTTTTGAGAAAACTTCCCAAAAGTCTTCCGGAAGACTTTCCAAAAGAGTTCTAGTGCAACTGTTATATGTTTTAACTTATGTAATGTTTGATATTTTGTGAATTTGGTTAAGTTTTCTAGAGAAGTTTTTTCCCTTAGTTATAGTAAATTTGACTAAATTTTTGAGTTATCAAAATTTTATAGAATAAAAATATTGAATACATTATAAAAAAGTTACATTATGATTATAAATTTATTTTTAAAAATCAATTTCTCCAAATGGAAATAATATATGTATGTTACCACGAAATTGTACTATATTTTCAATAATAATTACAATCTAAAACTTGCATAGATGCTATTGTGTCTTTGATATGACTTTTTATAATTGTAAATTCTTCAAATACGTTAATACGCTTTTATAGTATTTTGTATTATATCAATTTTTACTTTGCTTTTAAGATGATATTTTTAATGTTCAAATATGATAATGTTGGAATAAGATCTTTTACTTTTAAAATTTTTTAATTTTTTTAGATCAAATATTTCATATTTAATTTTATTACAAATTTTTTATTTTTAATTATTACGGATGTTGATAATAGATTTAGAATAATTTTGAATATGAATTTTATTCCTTATATGATATATATTGTTTGGAGATTAATATACTAATTTCACTTTATTGTTTCCTTTTTAAAACTGAATTAAATAAACAAAAATAGATAACTATCGATCAATCAGATTAAAAATAATAATAATAAGAAAGTACTTTTATGAATAACACATAAACATAAATCACTAAAGTGGGGTTTTTAATATAGTAGGATTATATTGTTTCATATAGGAATATAATACTTTATGTAAACATATTATCAGTTTCAATAAATTGTATTTAAATTTGTATTTTGTACTATAATTTATGAATACATGGTTAATAATAAAAATAATTAATAATATATTTAATATGCTTTGTATAATTTATACAACTAATTAATATAAATCATTACGTATAATATCATTGGGTGTTTGGAAACTAAAACTAAGTGATTTTAGATTTTTTTTTAAAATGATAATAAATAAAGAAATCATCTACCAATAAATTAAGACAACTTTTGAAAGCTCTCCCATGAATGATATATATCAACAAAAATCAGTTAAAGGACTTCTTATATAATATATAGTAGACTTGGCAATATTTGCAAAATTCATCATGTGAACCTTCTTTCCCTAATAATGAAATTCACGGGATGTTTTAAAAGGAC
Organism: Moricandia moricandioides; assembly: GCA_905132885.1. Lineage (NCBI taxonomy): Eukaryota > Viridiplantae > Streptophyta > Magnoliopsida > Brassicales > Brassicaceae > Moricandia > Moricandia moricandioides. The sequence goes on from CAJHQQ010000702.1 coordinate 123,481, forward strand.
ATAACTTGTTGTCACTTCCAATTACAAGATTTAAACAGTAACTTGTAAAAGTTTTTTCGTATATCCGCTATTATAAAAATATTTATAGTAATTTTTTCGAAAATATTTATTAATTTGTTTGATATTCTAATTGACTATTTATGTCAAAACCTTTATAGGTAGCTAAACCCTTTATTTATTTTTATAGTATAAATATATTTTTTTGTCTACGTTAGGCGCAAAGGAATTATCTATTAATAATAAATTTTCTTCTTATAACTTTCTAATAAAAAGAACTTTTTGATAAAGACATGATGTATTAGAATATTAGCACTTCTAATATATAGTTTATTTCTTCATGTCAATTAAATTTTGGAAAAAACTTCTAAATAGTCAATTTTCTTAGTTTTTGCTCTTTAAATAGTTCCCAAAAGTTACAGTGACCAAAATAAATTCATTAGTAAATTATTGATAATTCTATTCTCCAGTATAGTATTAATTATTTATTAAATATAAATAAATATTAAAATTTTGAAAATGTTAAAAGCGAACAAAATTTTATTGGAAAGTTTTGGGAGAAATTCAGAAAAAAAATTCAAACATTTTCTAATTTCTTTTTAAAAACAGTTTAGGAATATTGTTTCTTCAAAATTATGAAAACATTCCTAAATGTGTATGATATCTTTACGATTTAAAAAAAAAAACATCTAAAATTTAGGAATGTCTTCATAAGTGTAAAAATAGACTTATTAAATGTAACTTCTATGTATATTTAGGAAATTCTTCTTAAATGTGTATGTCATTTTTAAAAAAATTGATTTATATGTATATTTAGGAAAATATCTCCCAATATATAAACTATTTCAAAAAATTATGAAGATGCTTTTAAATATCTATAATAACTTTATAAAATTTAGATATTAAATTCAGAAAATTTATTTCTAAAACTTTAAAAAGATGTTATACATATTTAAGAATAATTTACTCAATATAAATATAAATCAAGTTCAGTAATGTATTTCTAAATATATATTCCTAAACAAATTCCTAAATTAACATTAAGAAAATATTTTTAAATACACATTTATTAAAAAAAATCCTAAATTTTATAAAGATATTATATATATTTATCAATATCTTCCTAAATTTTATGAAAATATTATATTTATTCAGTTAGTCTTTCTAAATTCAAATTTAGGAAGACATACACATTCATTAAGTTTTTTGTAAAACAAATTAAGAAAAAATATTTCCAATTTTTTTTGAAAAAATATAAATCTATTTAAATATGTATTTATTTTTATGTATGTGTTTATAATTGTTATTTAACACTTTAATAAAACATACTTGGTCATTTCAACTTTCGGAACTATTTTGTGATAAAACTTTTTGGGATATTCTAAAGTATCTATATTATTAAAACTTAAGTACATTTTGGTATTGTTTGGAAACATGGATAACACTATGATTGAGAATTGTTTGGACACAGTGATAGCAGTATAAAAAATATACTTATTTTTATTTACAAATTTAGTCTTTGCATTTATAATAAATTAAGTACTTCATTTTTGTATATCTTTTTTTTACAGATATTGACACTGTCGTTAAAATAAATTTAAATTAAATAATTACAATTCGAAAGTTTATTTAATTAAATCGATATTCATATATTGACCATTAAAAATTTTAGCATGTTGTTTCATTGTAAAATAAAATTAATAAAAAACAACATGTTAATATATGGATAGTACAATTACATCAAATTACATCAAGTTATAAATTTTCAATATAATATTGTGTACAATTAAAAAAATTATTATCAAACATCTATATTATAATATAATATATTATACTCTATATGTAAATTTCAAAACATAATAACTATACATGAGATTTTTTTTATAAAATTAGCGGTTTGTGAGTTTACGTTCAACATAAGTTAAAACAAACACCCGCGCGGAGCTCGGGTCAAATTCTAGTTTTTCTTAAATTTTTATGTTGATTTAGCATAATATCAATTCGGGTACCTTTTAAAAGTTTTTTCATCAAATGGTTTTTAATTTCTATTTTGTTTTAAATTATATGGATGTTTTAATATTTCTAAGATTTAACTAAAATACTTTGATGTTAAATTTTTGGAGGTGGCATAATTATCAGGTAGTTTTATAAAAAATTCACCCTTATAATATCATGATAAGAAGATCTCATTATTAGTCAATAAATACATCAAATGTTTTGTAATGAAATAAAAAATAAAACGAATTGAAAACCTTAAACGAAAAAAACACAACCAACCATAACACATCAAATCTTTTGTAATGAAACATAACCTATTTGTTTACACTACAAAACATCTAGATCTTTCAGTCCTTGAACGCACCTACTTGGATAAACCAGGGAAGGTGCCGATACCTCATCTCATATGTTGCATGAGTAACTTTCGTTTCCATTGCTTAAGATGACTGATCCATAGTCTCATGATTTCTTTTACAGTACCACAAAACATTACTGAGGAACGTCTCCATGTAACATGTCTCAGAGCTCGAGTTAATAGGAGGTCTATTCAGATGTCTACTCTTTAGTTTCACATGAAACACAGGTTTTTTTAGTCTGTTCTAAGCATGATTATATGAGCTGATGCAATCTGTACAATCCAAAATTAGATAAATGTCACCAAATCAAAACGTTGATCATATGAACTGCAAAAATAGTAATGACTAAGACAAAATTAACTATATATGCAGCATGCTAACTTGCATGTGATGTTTGTGAATCCCCTAGTCTCTCTCCAGTACTCGTGTGTAATACTTTCTTCTGTAGATAAAAATACTTGATCATATGTAACACATAATATCCCCAAAATCTGCATTTGAGATGCTTGTTTTGGACAGACAATAGCAAAGTGCGGTAAAGTAAATTTGAGAATAATATGTATTATATGAATACCCTTTTTACGTGATCTCTCATCTTTTCTGAGTTTTGATGTTGCTAAAACTCCCGACACATTAAATGTTTTCAACAAAGATGGTTCAGTGTGACGCTTCAAACTTGATCCAGACCCAACAACACCAATCCGTTAAGACAGCAGAAAAATTATAAAGGACAAAAACATGTAACCCAATTTTTATTGTAATGAAAATTTCTGAAACTTACTCGAGTATACTGAAATTTACTCACAGTGAACAAAGAACTGCTCTTTTAGCAGAGGCTTCAGCAATGGCGCCTGCCGGTTATCTTCCTCCTTCGGTTCACCAAATTTCTACACCTATTTTGTTATTTTGGTTATATGCCAAAACATTCAAACTTGATGTTGGCTACAAAGAACTTCATTAGACGTCTTTATGAAAGGGAAAATAATAGTTTGAAGTCTCCTTAGATTATTATCCCTACTAACATTGAGAACAGTTGTCCTTCTCAAATATACTTAGATTCGCCAACATACCAAAAGCACAACATGAAAGTTAGGAGTATGTGTCATCTGCATCGTGAAGGCCGTTCTTGTTCATGAACAGCTCCAAAGACATCAAATTTCCTCTCTAGATCAAGCATCTCCTCGAAGTATCTCTTCTTCACCTCCCTCTCCTCCATAAAAAAAATCATCTTTTTCTCTTGAAACTCTATGAAGCTAGAGAACTCCTCAACCCTGAACAAAAATCAAATCAGACGAATTTAGTTTTCACCAGAAACACATGATTTATGTAAGTATAGCAGCCGGTTATTCTCAGAGATCTGCCTCAGCTCCTTCACTTCCTTTTACAGTTCCATCCAATACTTCAGCCTTGTTTTACCTAAAGAACCATTAAAAAAGACCTAAAAAAACTCTAAACCAAGAGTTTAAACATATATCATCAACTTTGTAAGGGAGAGAACCTTGACAGAGTTGATTGAAGGAATCAAGATCTATATTGGTTGCACGGGGGTATGTAGTTGGCTTATCAGGTGAGTAACATATAAACATGAAGAAGGTATTTGTAGGGTGCTGCGGTTGGGGAATCGCAATAGTTGAGGCAGCAATAAGGGAGACTAAAGATTATGAGAAGTCAGAGACTGACGTTACACATGATGAGCTGAGGAGGTGAAATTGCAAAAAAAAACTGAAACGATGCCGAAGTTCAACAGTCAAAAATGATCAGCAATGAATGCTTATGAAGAACATTAGGTTTTGGGAAGACGGGCTTGAACTGGGCCAGCCTGATGTATCTGAAACTCACACTAAAAAACCCAGCTTTTATCTATTTCGACTTAACCTGTGATGATGTGGCAATTTAAAAGTCTATCATTGGACGATTTATTTTGATGATATGGATACTCTCTGTTCAGGGTATTCTTTCTTCTTTTAGTATTAGTAGATTATGTATTCTTAAATTCTTACAAACTATTTGATGTTGTTTTACATATACATGTGTCATGCTTGACTTTGGTTGGAAAGAAGGATCCAAATTACAAATTGAATGATAGAAAAGATCATTTCATGCTACGATTTTGCGCTGGCCCATCAAAACTTCTGTTATTTTAAACACCTTTTAATTTGGAGAAAACGGCTAAAAAACTTTTAACATACACAAAAATCTAAAATAACATTCAATTCCGTTTCACTCATTTTGATTTCTAACTTTTTAAAAAACCTTCAACTTTTATTGGACAAGTCGTTTCAAATACACAATAAGTCAATGTTAAGTCGATTTATTAGTTGATTGTTCATGTATCTGAAATGGATTGGTCAACAAAAGTTGATGTTTAAAGTAGACAATTTTTAAAAGTTAGAGACTATAATATCTTAGACGGAAGTTCATGTTTTTGTTTCGTTATGAAATATCTTAATTTCTAACAGATTTCTCTTTTTGAAACTCGAAAATCTAATTATATTTACTAAGTTACTTCTTCAAGATCAGATCTTGGGTCTAGTATTATAACAAATGTTAACCATAAAACACTGATTTCGAAGTGTGTGAGTATGTCTCATGGACATAAACAAAGCTTAAAGACATTGAAAAATATATCGGCATCTAATTAGTGACTCGCATATTACCGAGACGAGACAATGATGATATACTAAGACTATTAGTCCAACGAAAGTCCATATTTTCATATATTGTTAAGTTGTTTACACACATCAGTGAAAGTCTTGAATTTATATTTTGTAGTGACTTTGAACTTTAGTTTTATGGCTACAGCTTTGGTCTTAAAAAATACAAATGCAACTGGTTTCATACATTGATTTAACAGTTAACTATTCGTTTATCTGAAATGGATTGGTCGACAAAAGTTGATGTCTAAAATGGAAAATTTCTAAAAAGTTATTAATTAAAGTGGCTTAAACATAAGTTCATGTTTTTGTTCCGTATTGAAAAGTCGGAGTTTCTAGCATATTTTTCTCGTTGAGACTAGAAAAATTCTAATTATTATTATATAGTTACTTCTTCAAGATCTGATATTGGATTTATTATTATAACAAATATTAACTAGAAGACACGGGTTTTGAAATGTGTGGGTGTGTCTCATGGGACATAAACAAAGCTTAAAGAAATTGAAAAACATATCAGCATCTAATTAGTGACTCGCATGTTCCAAGACGAGATAATATTGATATACCAAAATTGTTAGTCCAACGAAGTCCATTTTTTCATATGTTATTACAATTGTCTACACACATCAATAAAAATCTTGAATTTAGATTTTTGAATTGACTGAACTTTAGTTTTGCAAATGGATTGTTTCTTCACTATTACCCACATTCTTAAAATTAATATTACTACAACGAGTTTCATTCCCACCATAACTATCCATGGTGAAACCAAATATATTATTATGGTGTGAAACCTCTACTTATTAAATGGTTTCATACATTTTCACCAAAGGAAAATTTTATATTCTTGCAGTTCTGACAAGTACAGAACATCTTATTGCTTTCTTGCGTGAGCGATGTACAACCAGCTTGGTACATAAAATGTTTCCAGGCTGTTGAGAAATTCATTCATCACTCTCCTGTTAGAATCTTTGTGCGTATATATTCAACTTTGTAACTCGTAAATATTACCATCACCGGACATATTTTTATCTTTCACATTTTGGGTTTCTTTTTTGTATATGTGTTTCATTATGAAGAGAATTGCACATCTATGGGAAATTTTCGATATTGGTAGGTGAAATATTTACAACTAATTTACAAGGACGACCTTTTACATTAGTTTAACAATTATTTTACCAGGAAACTTTGTAGATTAATCCCACTAAACACATTTCCACCTAAAATATTGGTATGTCGTTATACTTGTAAAATCATTGTTAAAATTGTAAAATTATTCGTCGTAAAGTCTTAGTACTTTTACAAGGACTTTATGACGAACCTTCGCTTAAGTCATACATTTCTTTGTAAATAAACATGTATGTTACGACGAAGATCTTTTCTCGTAATTTTACTTCCAATTTATGACGACGTACTTAATCGTCGAAAACTCGTTTTTATCTCATCCTAGAGTTGCGACGAGCTATTTTGTCGTAATTCTTTCTCGCTAAATCAACATTTTATTGTCGGACCAGCTAAGTGGCTAGCTCGACCCGCTCGACTAGCTTGGACGGTTGAGTCGAGTAGTGAGACCGTTGTCGTCATTAAGTATGGTCGGTGGGGAGTAACTGAAGAAAAGGTTAAGCAAGTTTATTGGCAATGGGGCTGTGGGTTCTGCCTCTACATTTAGAGAGGTTGAAATAAATGTAGTGATACTACAGGTGCAGCGACAGAAGTGTCAGAAATTTCTTTGACATAAATATCAGGAGGAGCAAAAGCTAAAGAAGAATTTTAAAAAAAAAAATATATGATGGCTAAATTATATTTATAGAAAGAATATTTTTACAACAAGAGGAGCTGAAATGTAAGTTTTTGAGATGCAGTGGAGGTATTAGTAGGTGCAATATTTCGGTGAAAGTTGCAGCCACATATTTGACGACATTATTAACATCAATGAGGGTAGGGAGTAGGGACAACTGAGCATCCCGGATATAATTTAAATCTTAATTAGGCTGATCAAGGAAAAGACATTTTGATTCTTTTTGGGAAAGGAAAGGAAACATATAATGACCAAAATAAATCTAAAAAAAATTTTGTCCCCAAAATAGTATTTAAAGAAAAAAATAACCAAAATAAACTTTATTAAAAATGTAAATATAATTTATACCCTTTGGGTTAATTAATTTAAACTTAGGGTTTAGAGTTATGGGGTGAGATTTTGGAGGTGAGATTTTGGAGATGATGTTTAAATTTTTTTTAAAAAATAAAAAATTTAAATTTTTAAAATAAAAAAATCTATTTTAGTCATTTTTTCTTTTAAGATCTATTTTTGTAACAAAAACTTCAAGAAGTCTATTTGAAAGATTTGTCATTTTGGAAACTATTAATACTCAACCGAAAACATTGAGAAATTGTCTTATTTATGCCACATTTTATGTAACAAGCTTTAGCTAATTCTACTTTTTCTAAATGTGGTTTTTGTAAGTTCATAAGAGTTTATATGATTTTGAACGCACCAAGTAAATGTTTTATTCACTAAAATCTCTGATAAGTTATTTTAATAATTACATTTATCTGGTGTTACACAACTCTAACCAAATGTAATGAGATGAGATGGTGGACATACACCCATTATTAAAGAAACGTAAAATTTGATTATTATTTTTTGTGCATTTGTTAAAGTTTGAGATTGTACTCCCAGTTTTTTGGGTTATTTAATTAGCTCACTGAAATTAATTAAACAGTAACCATACAAGGATAATAAAATTGAAAAAAGTTAGAAAGAAACAGAAGAAAATGTTAATTTCCATGGTTTTAGTGTAAATGAAGACGATATATATAGAGGCATAGACAGAAGAAGATGGTTCAAGGTGCATGCAGGAGAGAGATTATTGTGAGAGTTTTACGTGGTATAGGTAATGAGAGGATTATTCCTCTGAGTTTTGTGAAGTTCCATATTCAATATTTCTTCAATAAATTAGGGTCAAAAGCTTTAAAAAAAAAAAGAATTAGGGTCAAAAGACAAATAAATTCAGATCTTTATTTTGGTCTTAAAAAGTATCCTACGAGTTTTAGATCAAACTAGTACACCAGCTAAGCTACTGACTCTATGCTTAATGCCTTGCTGGAAGAACTACAAAAACTTTCATTACAAAGAAAAGAAACTAGCATCATCACAAACCTTACTTCCAGTTATATACATGCACGTATAGATACATATCCCCCAAAAATATAACACACAAAATGTGAGATCTCATCACAACTCACAAGGACTCGTTAGTAAAAGGGATCTCTTGGAACTTAAACGAAGCATTACCCACATTCTCGCGTTCCAACCTGAACACATCATCCTCGTCATCCGGCAATGGCATCACTTGTCTGTCACCGACCTGTCGTGGTGGCAAAGCCACTCGATGCCACGAGAACTCGCTCGAGTCGAGTGTTTGGTTACTAAACAACATGTGGGTACCAACGCTGCTGCTCCCGGGCGGTGAGGAGAAAGCCGCGGTGGCAAAGGTATCCCAGAGGATAACGTGGAGGATGATGGAAACCTTTGCGTGACGGTGAAGCGACAGTTTCTGGCTGAGCGAAACGGTGTCGTAGCAACGAATGGCTCCTGTAGAGGAAACCATCCACGGCAATACCTTCTGGCTACCGACACGTGAAACCACGAGACGACGCGAGGCCTTGGCTGCATCTCTGTATAATGAGCTCAGGCCCGATCTTGCAGCTGGTGCACTCTCATCTTCGTGGTCCGTTACTGAGGAGACATAAATGAAACCCTGTGAAAGAAATATTCCATTTTAAACTCTAAAGTGGTGTTTGGAAAGGACATCACTGGTCCTGAACACAGCTAAATGAAATATTGGTATAGGAACCCCAATTTTAAAAAAAAATAGGGAAAGACCCTCAAATTTATTTAAAAAAAGGTTTTGTAAAACTCTTTCTAAACTGCTTAAGGCCTCCAACATCTCAGAGACGGCCCCAAGAAATAATACTGATATATAACTGATAACTCAATAGATTTTTTTACCTCTTCAGTGCGGCTAATGGAGAAACCAAGTTTGGTGTCATCATCTCTGAGTTTGATTTCAAGTGGCCACTCAACACCAAGAGGAGCATACCAAAGCCGAACCGCTCTCACCACACCAATGTCAACTCCATGATAGTCCTCAAACCCATAGAGACTCGCGTTTGCAAGATTCGACAAGTCAGAAAGAGATGTTGTATTAACTGTTGCCGAGGCGGTTTCTCCCGATATCTTTACTATGTAAAAAAAGGAAATAAACATTTTCATATTCAAACTCTCTATGCCACAAATAAAAATATTACACAAACTATCAAAATCTGACCTTAGTGAGCAGAGATTCAGTCTGAATATTCATAAAGACGATTGGTACGCCATTAGCTTGTGAACAACTTAGCCAAGCATTTGCACGAGCAAGTGTGTCTTCCAAGTCATTATACCGAGAACCCGCCCTTCCATGAACTGTTTTTAAAAGTATATTAACATTCACACATGTAAGAGTTTCATCGAATGAATGTGTGACTGAAAATTTAATTAATGTTTCTTACCAGAAGCTTTAGGAAGAAAAAGAATGGAGAGAAAGTTGCTGGATCCAGAGATTGGTAAAGCTTCTTGCATCCGCCTTTCCCATGGATATGAAACGTAGCCATCTTGAAGCTTAGCTCTCCCCAATGCTTCCACCATTCTTGACTCTTTCGAAGCTGCAAATCATTTTAACACCATTTCTTATTTTGTACTCGCAATAAGCGAGGTTATAGAATTTTTCATTCTTGAAAATTATGGTTCTAGAATTTCTAAGTGTTTTCACTTAAAAGTGTAAGATACTAAGAGTTAAAAAAAAATGGAAACTATATTTATAGAAATAAACAAAATATTTTTGAGATTTAAAAATAAAGATATCACTGATGTAAAACTTTGTTCTATTTTTATACTCTCTTTCCGTCTTGCAAAGAGTGTCATTTTGAGATTTACAAAGAATATCATTTGAATTTCCAATGCAAAATTTTTTAAAAAAATTTAGTTTTATTTCTATTATTTGAATGCATTAACTAGAAAAATAAATTAATTTAATGTGTGAATATAAAGTAAAATAAAGTTTTTGATGATTTTTAATATATGTGAAAAAAATAACACTTTTTATAAAAAAGAGGGAGGAATATTTCATTTTTAAATTGAAAAATAAAAGATGTTTTAAAAAGTGACGGTTTTATTAGTCTTTAGTGACAACTAAATTAGTATTTTAAAAAATTATTCCAATAAAATTTACTATATTATTTATCACATTTAAGTAATTATTTGTTCAAATTACCAATTGAATAATCCAGAATTTTATCACTACATCAACTTATCGCTAGTATATACTATATATAATATTACCCAGCGTCAAAGTAGCTGATTTTTTAGTTGAGTGGAAGCTTTCTTTAGTTTAGTTTATTTTGTAGGACCAAGAAAAGAAACATTCTTAGTGTATAGTTAATGATCAAATAATAACTTATATGTAAAAACATTCTATGTTTCGTTTTTTTTTGTTTAACGCACACAACTTGTGTATGTTTTGCAAGAAAGATCATTACTAAAAAATTTAGAAATAAATTCGTCTTTCTTGATCAATAACAAATTGGTACACTTTTAATAGCTGTTAAAAAAATAATTGGTACACTTTTAATAAAAAGCAAAACTCGTATTAATAATAACTGCATTAATAATTGAATTTCACCTACTGAGAAGGACGAGAATGTACCTACTGAGAAGGACGAGAATGTACGATTACGTACGATGCCAATGCAAAATTCAACAAGTAAGTCAGAAAAGTCAACCAAAGAAATAATTAACCGACCGAGTTAACTCACCTTGTATACCGAGGCAATCCGACTCAGTACGATCCGAGAACCCAACTGTATAATTCGGGTCATCAATGGATCTAAGCATGTACTGTCTCTTACCCGCGGATTCGTTAGGAACAATACAAGCAGACAGATCAGAGAGATCTTCTTCGGTGCCACGTCTGACTCTGACAACTATCGAACTTTCCTTGTTCTTGTAAGAATTGTGAAGAACCTTCTGGAGCCAAGCTTTACCTCCTTTAAACGGAGCTTTGAAGGTAGACGAACCGGGTCCTGAACCGATCCGGATCTCTTCCACTATGTCTCCGGTTTGAAGCATACCGCCGCTCCATTCCTCGCCTTTTGAGCTTCCTTTGAGACAGTCGATGGAGAGGACGACGGTGTTTTCGGGTCGGGTCTGGTGGGTGCTATCCATTGGAGATGTAACTGGGTTTTGTCCTTTGGACTCTTTTATATTCTTGAAGCTGTCTGCACGAGAGAGAGAGAGAGAGAGAGAGAGAGAGAGAGAGAGAGAGAGAGAGAGAGAGAGAGAGAGAGAGAGAGAGAGAGAGAGAGAGAGAGAGAGAGAGAGAGAGAGAGAGAAGAGTTTTTATTTTTTTTTATTTGACACGCGGAATCTTTGAGAGGCTATACAAAGTCGTACTTGGCTTAATATAGTGTTATTT
>CAJHQQ010000702.1:137500-152504 GCA_905132885.1 Moricandia moricandioides
CATTGTACAAGGCCAAATCGTATGCTTGTAACTTCCTGACATTGTAATCAAATTCTGACTTTGTATAGCTCCGAGCAATATCCCAAATCCTCGGTTTCAGCAAATCTTTCTTGGCATGATTCTTCTTCACATTCTCCACAATGTGTTTCAACCATGATGTCAGCACTTTTGATTTCACCTCTTTCATCTCTGTTAAACAAAAAATTCAAACTTAAACCAACACATAAACAAATAGGAAATCTAAGTTAAACAAGTTTAAAAATTCTACATACCTAACAACCACATCCTCTTCATCGTTTCTCAATGTTTCTCTCTCCTCTGCATCCTCTTCTCTCGATTATGTCTCTCTCTTTGTCATCTTCTTTGTTTTCTCTCTCTCTCTCTCTCTCTCTCTCTCTCTCTCTCTCTCTGTTTCCAGTCTCTCTCTCTCTCTCTCACGCTCTTTCTCTCTCTCTCTCACGCTCTTTCTCTCTCTCTCTCTCACGCTGTCTCTCTCTCTCTCTCTCACGCTCTTTCTCTCTCTCTCTCTCTCTCTCTCTGTGTTTCACGTGGATTCTCTCTCTCTCTCTCTCTCACTTTTTCTGTCGTCAAAAAAAAAGGAAAAATCATTCAAACCCTAAGCCCCAATTTGATTTGAGATTGATAAATATGGGTTAGATCGGTTTATTTTAAATTTGGCAATCACAATTTTTAAACGCAATTTTTCTTTTACAAATCGCGATTTAAGAACTGATTAGAGAGGGGGATTAAAAAAATTTAGGGGGATATTTAAAGAGAAAGTGTATGATTGGGTGGGATTATGAAGAACTTGATAGTTTGGGGGGGAATAAGTAGGGTTAGTGTATCTAGGGGGGAAAATAGGCAGCCAACCCAAACTCTTTTGGTGTAGGGTTTAGTTCTATTAATTAATTCTCGTAAAACATATTCATACAATTTAGAAAGATACAATTTTGAAAGAAATGTTTCAAGAATGTTTCAAGAATATATATATATATACCTCTTTTGGTGTAGGGTTTAGTTCTATTAATTAATTCTCGTAAAACATATTCATACAATTTAGAAAGATACAATTTTGAAAGAAATGTTTCAAGAATGTTTCAAGAATATATATATATATATATATATTCTATACTTCTATAAGGTGATAATAAGAAATTGTAAACTTCAAAAATTTAATTGTAAATATAATTTTTATTAATTTAATCCATAAGAATAATCTCATAAAATAATGCATTATAATCAAAATTAAAGAAATATGTGTAAAATTTTAAAACATACATTTCCTTTTTAATAGAGTAAGTATAAGCTTTTAGTTTTTTTTTTGGTTTAAGTATAAGCTTTTAGTTGTAAACTACTCTTGTAATATTTTTATAATTCATAATAAAATAATGTTGAAAACAACATTTGTCAAAGAAATACTTTTTTTGTGGAAGCCACTTTCATAACTGATCAAGATTTCGTCTGTCATGGAATTTGTTTATTGTGATCGTATCTATGTGTCCATTATCGACAATATATCATTAATTGTAATAAGGTAATATCGAAAGTCAAATGATTTTATTGATTACGTAACTATCGACAGCCAAAACAAGTTGTTTTCATTTGCTCAATTTTGAAAATATCAAAGATTTCAATGTAAGCATCTAAGATTCGACTTTTCTTTGTTTTACTAACAGAAAATGCATGGAAAAAAAAATCATGCGACTGAGATAAAGAGTAAAGAGACAATGAATATAAACTTGTCTCATGCTCAGTCTCCCTAGATATTTGCTTAGTAGTTAAGAAATGAAGAGAATTATTCAAAAGGACAAAGGTAAAAAAAACATGAAAAACATTAGTATTTGAAATGCAGCATTCACTTTGTGCTTATATAAAGATTTTATTATCAACATTTGAATTTTATTTTTGCTACATCATTTTTTTCATTGCTGCAAAGTAGTTCAAATCATTGAAAATGTAGGTTTTAAAACAACTAGAACCGGTTCGGTTATGGTTATGAATGGGAACACAACACCTTTGCGGTGCGTATTTCGAATGATGGGGCTGGAAAAACGCACATGTCACCAATCAACACAAAACATAATTAAAATGCGTTTTTCTGAAAATATTCTTTTGTCAAAAATTGTTTTTGTGTATAAAAATAACGCACCTGAATTGTTATGGCAGATATCAATGATCTATGGCAGATAATGGATGACCTGCGGTCCAACCAATACTGCAGTAGATGACTTTATTTTATGTTGTTTTATTAATGTAAATATGTTATGTTATCTAATGCTATTGTATTGCAGTATATATATATATTTGTCAATTGTATTGCAGTATATATTAGTAACGATTTTTCGCATTTTAATTTTCTTTTATTTTGGTTTTAAAGCTAGATATTCTTTTCTATTATTAAAAATCATGACACTAAATTTACTTTAGAAATTAAACATGTTTAATCTATTTCATTATATATAAGACAATAAAAGATAATTTTGTAAATATGTTATGAGAAAATTAAAGCATTAAATATTACTTTTTCTTTTTATTTATCACTTTATTTACAATTTTTTAATTTTCATTTTTATTTCAAAATAATTTTAGTAGTTAATTTATAATAAAAATAATATATATATATATATATATATATTAATATTGTTATTTCAAACTATTTTAATAATTAAATTATATAAAAATAAAATGCTAACATATTTAGTTTTCAATTGTATTAATATATTTCCGATCTGGTTTTTCCGGATCGATAGGGTAAGCTTTTATTTAGTTATTTTTCATAAAAATTATATTAATATATTTATTTCATTAATTTTTATCAAAATCATACTATTTTTTTATTAAAACCGTACTACATTTTTATCAAAGCGGCATTTCTTTTATATCAAATCTGCAATTATCTTGTAAACCAAATGAACCACAGTTACACCGTAGCACACTTCAATTCTACACCGTTTATATTATCAAAACCGTGATTACATTCAGACTCTATATATTTTGTATAAATAGTGTGATCTCATCTATGTATCCATTATAAACAATACACCATTATTTTAAATAAGGTAATATCAAAAAGCAAATGAGTAATTGACTGTAAAACTGACTACATCAAAACAAAGTTGAAAGATTTCAATATAATTTATATGGATTTTTTACTAAAACTTGCTAGTCATTCCATATATGGATCTGGGGCTTTCTTTGCCTTAATATCAGACAAAGCATCACTTATTTCTTCCGGTGATGGTGTTTTAAGGAGATGGTGATTTGATTGCTCTGACACTTTCACGGTAATGTACCGGAGGGAGTCTGTATAATCTAAAGGGTGTAAAGTTGAAAACAACTCGTTGAAATAATATGTAGCAATGGTTTCTATCCCTGATGCACATTCTACCCATTTTCCAACATGATTTTTCGGCATATTATGCAGTTAATCGCTCTTCGTTGTTTGGTGATTACATGGAAAAATTTTGTGTTTCAAAAATTGTATTTATATGAGGCAGAATTAAACCTTCAAGAGGACTAAAATAAGAAGATCCTCTTTCATTTTTTATTCATCCTTTGTATGGAAGCTCACATATCAAATTTGAAAGGAGCATAAGAGGAAAATGTATAACGGGTTTACGGATCGTATGAGCAAGCCCTAGAGCCACACAAAATCTGGTGTTTATACCGTCAAGACAGGTTATGAGCTGGACCAAAATATTTGAGAAGCGAGGAAACCAGTAAAGATGATTAAACTAAGCATTACAATATTTTTCAGTTATGTATGGAGGATTATAAAGTCCCTCTGAAGATCCAACACTTCCTTTGGCATGCTTTATCGAGATGCATAGCGACATCCCATTCTCATATAGACATATCGGATTAGATAAGATTTATCCCGCCATGAATCTCCAGATGATTTATGAATGCCCTCAAACTCTACAGGTATGGGTATTTTCAGACATTTCGTCCATTCCAGGTTGCTTCATGTGTACTTTCATATATGAAAACTTTGATTTCTTATTTTGAGGACAAAACAGTTGAATCTTCCAACCATTCAAATGGACTGTTTTCCCGTGGTTCATTTGATATATTTTGAAAGTAAGAAATAATAAAGCCTTCAATGAAAAAGTAGTGACCGCCATTGAAACTCTCTAGTTATCAAAACTGAAAGCTGAGAGTTAGGAGAAGGCAATGAAGGAAGATGATGAAGAAGAGCAAGGGGAGATGGGTTCAGAAGTGACTTGCCCCCTATGATCTCCCAAATCTCAATTTGTCATATTGATGTTTCTTTGGTCGATCATGAGCCGATTAGTGGATAAGAGTGGTTTCTAAGAGATAACATGAGAGGCAACGATTTTGGACATCAAAAATGTCATAGGAGCTTATCAACACTACATTCAGAGATGGATGGACTTATTTGGGCGTTGACTTGTCTTTGGGATAGAGGCTTTCGGACAATCCGCTTAGAAACAGACTACTCGAACCTTATCTAGATGATAGAAAATCTCGGTGATTGGCCCACTTTCAAGATTGAGATATGATATGTTAAGTATTATTAGAGGATTTTTTGATTTTTGTAATTTTTATCTTATTCCTCGCAGTTGAAATATGTGCGTGGACTCCCTTGCTAAAAAGAATAGAGCCCGAAGAATTTTATTTTCCTATGTAGTTCACACTGGACTAAAGACCCTAAATTCCCGGAACTAAAGTATTGGTCCAAACTTGATTTATTCCATGGTGGTAGTTGAAAAAAAAAATAGATAGCACTTTTCTTTGTTTTTCTTTCTGTTCTCACTTAAACAGATGATGCATGAACAACACTATCTAGTAAAATCATGCGACAGAGATAAACGGAAGATGAACTTCTCTCATGCTTTGTCTCCGTGGACGTTGACTTATCAGCTAGTAAATACTCCCTCTGTTTCTAAAAGATGAATGTTTTAAGATTTTCACACATATTAATAAAACATCTAAATTTTAGTTTCCAATATCTTAATTCTCACAATTACTATTAATAAAGATTAGGATTCTAAAGGACAAAGGGAAAAAACACATGAAAAGCATTAGTACTTGAAATACATACATTCATTTTCGTCTTAAATAAAGACTTTTATATCCACATGTGAACGTTACTTTTAACGACAAAATCTTTTCACATGCATTGTTGCAACGTTGTTCAATAAAAAGATTGAAACATTTTTTAAAAATGTGGCAACTTCGCTTCAAGGATCATCATGCTCTACTAAATGGGCCGTTTCAGGGTTTGTTTAAACCTTCATAGAAAACATTATTTTTTCTTTTTGGGCTTTCAGACGCTTCAAAACGCCACCGTTTAACGGTCTTCTTCTTCATCCTCAAGGAATCTCCCGTTATCCAAAACACACTTCTCACAGTCCTCTCTTCTCGACAAAAATGGCTGCTCAATCTTTTACTTCGGCGAATCTAAACATCTCCCAAATCAAATCTTTCTACAATCAGAAACTATCTTCTCCATCACACTCCTTCTCCACAAGAAATCTAACGAATCCATGGATGTGCGGTGACTCTTCTCTCTCTCTCGATTCCTACGCCTCCACGCGGAGAAAGATCCCAATCGCCGTCGTTGCCAGCTTACCCACGGCGTAGGTTTTCTTCGATCAATTTTAGTTCTCCCTCCTCTGACTTTGTGTGGTCGATTATGTTTACAGGAATCAAGAATCAGCGGTCTCTGATGCGGAAAAGCCAAAGTAAGTGTTGTTCTTGAAGTTGATGAGGTTTGATTTAGGGTTTTGTTGAGGGTTGTAATGTTCAATGTAGATGGTCATGGAGAGGAATCAAATCGTTTGCAATGGGAGAGCTTGAAGCTAGGAAGCTTAAGTATCCCAACACTGGTACTGAATCACTTCTCATGGGTATTTTGATTGAAGGTACTTTACTTGTTGTTTTCTTGATATTGAAGTTGTGAACTTGATTGGTGTTGGAGTTGAACTTAGTGTTGAATCTGATGGGTAGGGACTAGTTTTACTTCCAAGTTCTTGAGAGCGAATAAGATAACGCTTAGCAAAGTTCGTGAAGAAACAGTCAAGTTACTAGGGAAAGCTGATTTGTATTTCTTCAGCCCTGAGCATCCTCCTTTAACCCAAGATGCACAAAGAGCTCTTGACTCTGCTGTCAATCAGAATCTCAAAGCAGGTTAATCTCATCTTATGCTAGCTAAGTTTTTATGGTGATTTGAAAGCAACATTACTTGGTTTATATCGACTGAGAGAGTCAGATTGAGTGTTAGAGTGTCGTTGGCTACTTTAGTCTTTTGGAAAGGAGGTATCTTTTTGGTTATAAACTATTTGAGCTTCAAGATAGAACCTTTAAGCAACGTTGTGTTGTGGTTACAGGTGGTAATGGGGAAATAATGCCGGCCCACATATTGCTGGGGATCTGGTCTGAAGTTGAATCACCAGGTCACAAGATACTGGCAACTCTTGGTTTCACTGATGAAAAGGCTAAAGAGTTAGAGTCCTTTGCCTCTGAATCTGGATTTCTTGATCAATAGTGTGTTTGTTACATTTATGTCATCTTATTGTTCATACGATCTCAAGACTCGTAGTTGCAGTTGGCAATGATGTTCTTATCTGTTCTTAATCTTGTTTTTTCCTTGCAGACTTTAAGCACTTCCAAAAAAATGGATCCTTGAGATTTATGTGTAATCATATCGCTATTGCCATTTTGTTTAGACGAGAAATGATTACAATGTCTACTCCCACGGTTATTAACCAAGCCAAACCAAACCTGCTGCAAGGAACCACGGTTTAGATTTGGACCGTTTGGATTATAGGTTGTGAACTTGTTATCAGTTTGGTGATCCGTTACTTTGAATTCAAATGATTTCAACCGTCAACTATAGTTAATTGGGCTTAGCCTTCATTTTATGCTCATACTGGGCCTGTAATCCTCATATTCTGAAAATCTCTTTCCATTTGCCAAGTTGTATTGTCCTTCTCCAACACAGTTCACAGCTGTTGTCTCATGACTCGACCCGACACAATGCATCGAACTGATTCAGACCACCATTTTATCTTTATCGAATTGATACGTCTGAAAGCGAAGGCACTAATCTCTCGACACATTTCTTTCAAGCTGTGAATCAAAACCATAAACAAGAAACAATCTCTCATGGCATCTTAGTTTTACAGAGATATAGCAAATAGAGACTCCATTTCACGGTACTTCATGAGAAAACCAAGAGAAGCAATTTTCATTTTGATTCATAGAAACCCCAACATGGAACATCATCACATAGCATCAACATTCTCGGAAGAAACTGAAAGATAGACAGAACAGATCACATCAAATCCTCTGGACTTTATCCGCCTTGATCACAGGATTCGCCTTGGCGATTGCACCGCGTCCAACCTCTTTGAAATCGAAGCTACACTCGTGCTTCTCCGGGTACCTATGGCTCCCGCAAAACGTGCTGCCGCATTTGCACTTAAACCCCATAACCCCAACCTTCTTGTTACAGCTGAAACACCTGTTCGGTCGTGCGGGCTTCGAAGGCTCTCCCTCCTCTTGTCCCGTAGCTACTGGAGGAACAGAAGACGGCTCAGCAATCACAACAGTTTCCACGGAGGCTGGTTTAGTCTCCAGCGGCTGTTTTGGCTCTGGTGTGGTGATGAGACTGCAAGATGGAAGCTTTAGTGATTTCTCAACCGCAGCTTTTGCAACTGCGGTTTGATCTTCCTCGGCTCGGAGGCTTCGGTAGCATTTGGAACAGAGGTTCATGTTGGAGGGTGACCCGAAGAATCCACATCCGTTATCGCAGAGCTTTGGCTCTGTTGGTGGGAAGCTTGTGCTGTTGTTTTGCTCAGAGCTCATTGTTGTTGTTGTCTTTTAAAATCCTTTCTTCTTCACCTTCATTAAACAAAGAACAAAAACAAAATTAACTTCTGACAACAACAGAAGAATGTTTTTTTTAAAAGTTGCCATTGAATCAGAACACCAGAGAATATCATTTTGTCTCAATTAGATTTAACCCAGCTCCGATATAATCATTTTGAATCAACTCAATTAATCCCAGATTCGAAATAATCAAATTGACTCAATTCGATTCAACCCAACTTTCCATATAATCAAATTGATTCAATTCGATTCAACACAACTCTGATTCAATTCGATTCAACCCAACTTTTATATAATCAAATTGATTCAATTCGATTCAACCTAGCTTTGAATAAGATCTATTTCTACGACAAAAACACGAAAGTTTCAAGCTTTCAATCGATGCATCATAAATATTCGAATTAAATGGATTAATAAATCTATATATAAGGAAATGACCCCAACACTAAGAATCATTTTATCACAAAACAATGTTCAGATCTGTCGAAGAACAAAAAAAGCAGATCTAACAAAGAGAAAGTGTCCTAATGAGAATTTACCAGAGAAACGAGAATTTTCCTGCGATCTTCAAAGATTGAGGATGGAATTTCACAAAAGAAAAGTTGTTTTCAGATCTTCCCGAGAAGAAGAAGAAGAGAGAAGGGATACTTTGGCTTGGATTCTAGAGAGATTTGTTAGAACAAATCCCTTAATTTAGGTTACACGGAAGAAAAGATAACCAAACACGCAAACTGGTTTTGATTAGAAAAATGTTTTCGTTTATATAATTTGGGGTATGAGACACGGTTATGTCGGTCTTGGGTTTCATTTTTTGACGTCAGTCTTGGCGTGCTTTTGAATCGTTGTTAACCGTTGGATATGTAAGACCGACGTTAATCGAACGGTTTAACTGTGTTTAGGATATAAGCGTAATTACTGATACATTTTGAGGTTAGGAGAGTCATTTCGTATCCTATTTTCTCCTAGTACATTGTTTTTTGGTTTAAAGAAAAATATTTTATCATAGCCCTAAAAAAATTTATGTTACAAAACTAATTTTTAAGAAGAAATGATGAAAATAAATTTTATAAAAAATATAACACTTATATCCTAAGGTTAATTAATCTAAATTTAGAGTTTAAAGTTATGGTATATTAAATTTAAAGTTATGGTATGAGATTTCGAAAGTGAGTTTTAGAATTAAAAAATAAAATTAAAAAAATATTTTAGTTATTTTTTTCACTATTTTAGTAACAAAAATTTAAAGAATTATTTAAGAGAATTAACCTTTTTGATATCTGTTAAATATTCAGCTGATGTAACATTTAAAAAGTCAGAATTTCAAATTTTCCTATGGTCTGACTTTGATCTTCCATAATTAATTATATTTATTTTCTACAAACCACTATATTATATTAGCTTCATCAGACGTATTTTTCCTTGCGAAATAAGACTAATTCGCTCTTTTTATTGGGGCTAAATTCCGTACTAGTTGTAAAAAGTAAATGCAATAATGCAGTTGAACGATACTTTGCCAAAACGAATGATACAATCATAAAAAAATACTTATAATATATACAAATTAATTGGTTTAATAAGGCATGTCATTCTTCTTTTGAGCAAAACAACGAATAATTTGTAGATAATGCTTGAATCATCTTCCACCATGATTCATAACCACCGCTATTAGAGACTCCTTTAATTTTCTAAAGTATGTTAACTTTGAAATGGAAACAATCATGAGACATGAAGAAGATATGAGTGGCTTACACATCCCTACGGACCCTACCCACCCTTAAGGGTGAAGACATCATGTTGTTTTGACATTACAGAACTAAACGCCTTTCTGTTTCCTTTTTCTGAAGAGAATCCTACCTTTCTGCACAAAAAGTTAAAAAGAATAAAACCAAGGAACAAGTACCAAATAGAATAGGCCTATACTACATCTGATAATTATTGTGCATTGTATAGAATCACTCGTAATGTCACAGGTCAACTTATGTATAGATAAATTGTCGTTAATTTAATTTAATATACAAAAGACCACAATTAAAAAAAAACATAAGAACGTTTGAGACAAAATCAAATATTATATGGTATAGTACTGAGTTACCAAAATATGAATTTCTGTCAGAAAACCTCTTTGTAATTAAAAAAGAAATAATAATTAACCCTTTATCAAAAAGAAGAAATAATAAAAATGACTTAAATATAAAAGTGAAAGATGTCTTAAAGAGCAAGGATGAAGAAGAAAGCTTGATCTTTCATTTTCATTTGCAAACTGAAACACAGAGAATCTCTCTGTTGGTAGAAAAAAAGGTTTTCACGATGAACCAAAGGACCAAGAAATGGATTAAATAATTGAAAGAATGATTTTAACACTACAAAGATTGCTTAAGAAAGATGGTCACAATAGTATGTTCATGTAAATTGCGCAGTTATAAAATACATGACAGCAAATCGATTTGATGAAGTTGTTTTAAAATGTAGTAATGCAAGATTTTTCCATTGGTATTCACACTGAATAAATGTAATCAATGTAACAAATAGATAAACAAAACGTAATGATATGTAATTAAATCTTCTTTTTTTTGTAATTTAGGCTTTCATATATTAAAAGAAAAGAAAAGGTATCTATTTTCTTGTTTAGTTGTTGTACTCAATAAGGGATATATGGAACTAAATCATTTAAACAAAGCTTACCTAATCTCAAGTTAGGTATCTATTTTTTTTATTAACTTAGGATATCATGGATCTATGAAAATATACAGACTAATTATTAAGGGGAAGTGCAACATATGAATAGATTCGGTTTCCGAATATTCAAATGAGCAGAAAGCAAAATATAGTCTCAAGTTTGGTTTAGTTCAACCGGGTGTTGTACCAGTACCAATTTTAAAAGGAAAACCATAACTACTAGGTCATTAGAGAAACAACGATAAACAAAGTAAAAGAATGTCCTGGAACATCCCATATTAGGGTTTATGTCACTACTCCTTTCTGTTTTTCCATATTGTAACAAGCGAGACACCCATCAGAGACATAACCACCGTCTGCAAAAAAAAAGGTACAAACTGTCGTAAGATTAGAATGAAAAAAACATGTTATGAACAAAAAGCAAAGAGATGTAACGGGTCGTTTTTTTTGAACTGACGGAAATAGCTGGAGGCACTCCAACAAGAGGATCTTGAAAGAACTTTGTAGCGAGGGCCAAAGCTAGAAGACTACTTTGCATTCCTGTTTCATAGGATAATGTTCGTTGTAGAGCCTTTACATCAGGTGCCTTGCTGAAGAAGAAACCAGTAAAAAAGTAACCAGCGACGAAAGCCAAGAGATGAAACGTGATAACGAGGAACAAAATGGTTGCGCCGAAAGGAGACAAGATTGAGTCTATGTTCAAAGCGAGGGGTGCTCCAATGCAACAAGCCATATCGATAAGCGTTAACGCCGGGAGAAATGGTTTGATTGCACTAGACAACCTTGGCAATAACCTGCCGTCACATTAATGTAACATTAGTAATTCGTAGCTTTAATAACTTCAAGGCCGGATCTGAAATTTAGTAATTCATAAATATCTTTTAGGTTAATCTTAATAATTTTTTTTTGACAATTTGAATGCAGCGTATGTATAATAACTCTTTAAAACTTGGGGACCAATGCGAATGTTTCATCTGGACGTGTTTAGAATCCAGTGTTTAATTAGGGTAAAGTGATCAATATCAATATGAAATTGGTTAGTAAAGTCACTAAGGCCAAGGTTGAAGCCTGGTTAAATCTGTCAGGCCTGCATGCATTTCTAATTGATTCAGATGATGTCTCACCGGTTCAGAAGTAGTCCTGCGGCAATAGGTGTGACCACAACCTGGAGAATGCTAGAGATCATCCCAACCACATCAACGGGAAGCTTTTTACCAATGAGTAAGAGAGAAAGCATTGGTGTAACGAGTGCCGCAGTAGCTGTTGAGATCGATGTCATGACAATACTAAGAGGTGCAAGTGAAGGATCGGTCAAGAAAGTTGTGTAGTTCGATAGCTGAGCTCCACTAACACATGAGACCAACATGATTCCAGCACCTATAGGAGTCGGTAGATTGAAAAGAGAGACAGCCATTACTCCGAACATATAACCTAAGAGAGGTTTTATCAAGTATTGTCCGATGTAACCGGCGAAAATAGCGTCTGGTCTTTTGAGAGCTTCAAGAAAGTCTCTTTCGTTAGAGTTGATTCCAACAGCAAACATCATGAACCCTAAGCCAGGCACAAAGTACCTAAAGAAGGAGAAATAATATTCAAGATTTGTAACTAAGATCTTGATCAAGTTAGTAATTAAGTTGATCCGAACCTTGGCTTGAACCATGTGAAAGAAGGTGGATAGAGAAGAGCTAAGATAGTACTTGAGAGAATCACATGAGGAATAAAAGAGTTG
The DNA here is from genome assembly GCA_905132885.1 of Moricandia moricandioides. Taxonomy (NCBI): domain Eukaryota; kingdom Viridiplantae; phylum Streptophyta; class Magnoliopsida; order Brassicales; family Brassicaceae; genus Moricandia; species Moricandia moricandioides. Next base: position 149,763 of record CAJHQQ010000702.1, read on the forward strand.
GCTTTCTTTAGCACTTCCATTATAGAAACCTTCTCATTGTAGACCTGAAACCAAACACGACTGTTACTTGCCAAGAAAGTGAAAGAAGACTTGGATCTTGTTGGTTATGTTTTACCTCGGCTGAGTCAGATTCTGAGACATATCTCCGCCAAGGATAACACGACCTACCATCTTTGGATTGTACAACAAGGCAACACCCAAAATTAAATTGCTTGAGTCCTAAATTAAAGAAAAAACAAAAACAGAGTTGTTCTATATTCTACTTACTTTGCAAAATCAGATCACTGCGTAATGGAAAATCTACAGATGATGAACCTGTGAGAATCAAACTCATCAATAACAAGAACTGAAGGCATATACATTTAAAATGGTTAGAATTAAAGTGTTAGAACAAAAGGGATATTTCCGTTCTCCCATAAATTTGATATTAATTTTTAAATTTATCATTAATAAATGATTATTTTTAAAAATATTCTAAAATTTATGATGAAAATAAACTAAACTAATTTTCTAAATATTTACAAAACATTTACTCGACCACACCCTTTTAATACTAAACCATAAACTATAATATCTGAAATTTAAACCCAAATGACAAAGAAGTGAAACCTAGAGAAAGAAATGAGAAGCTGTTGCGTGGGAGATTTGTAACTCTTCGACTGTTAAGTAAAGCCACTTGGTAGGAATAATCTCGAGGTTGAAGAAGACGATGTTGAGACTTCAAGAACAGAGTCTCGATAGGAGAGATCACGCCCATTTTTTTAACTTTTTTTTTTTGCTAACCAAAACGACGATCTTGAACAGAGAGAGACGTGGAAGGAAAACGCAGTGTTTTGTTGGATCTTCTCTATCTTTGTTTAGCATCATTATAAGCACGACGTACCAAATTACCAACCTAAATAAGAGAAACGTTTCATTATAAACTGGGCGTGGAAAATTATTTACATCTACGTGACACGCACGTGCGAGTGCCACACCAACCTATCGTCTCAAAAGCAATTCGTTTTTTTTCTCAGATTTGGTTTTTATTAGTCATTTCTCAATTTTGAGCAAACACATTGTTAGATTTTATAATCCACTCAGAAATAGGATTCATGTTTACAATGATTTTTCTAGGAATTAATCTTATAAAAGTATGTTTGTGTTCTAAGCAAATATGAAAAGTATGTGTTTTATTGAGAGAAAATGAGTTTTTTATTCCTCAAGTTTTTGAAATCGGCAATTTTAACACTCCAGTATAGCTCACGCAAAATTATTCCTCAACTTATAGTTGACTGCATGAAATTAGAAACAAAATAGTCAACTATTAACTGATTAAAGGAAAGATAACGGTTTCTGTCAATTTTTAACGGTTGACTATTTTAATCATAAATTTACACAGTCAATGATTAATTGAGGAATAAATATGTGCACATAATACTTGAGTATTTAATTTGCCGACTGAAAATACTTGGGGAATTAAAAACATCAATTTTTTTTAAAAAAAATATATATAATTTAAAGATTCTCAAGTTAGATATAACCAATATACAAGATTTTACTTTTTGAAAGAGATTTTTGAGTTTTTACAATGATATAAAAATGTTACAAATAATAATATTTAGTATTATTTTTATGTACTTCATGTTTATAAAACTACCTATGGATGATTTCATATTACTTAGAGAATCATATGTTGTAAATTGGATCTCTACTTTAAACTATCATATGTAGTTATCTCAACTTTAGACAATCACATATTATATACATCATCAATAGGAGATTTTTACCTTTAAAAGAGATTTTTGAGTTTCTTACAATGTTATGTACAATAATATAAATAATTATAGTTGTATTGTATTTTTGATGTACTTAATGTTTATAAAATTACTTAAGATGATTTTTAAAATAATTCCTAACTAAAAAGATTCTCAATTTGTACAAATATACAAGACACTTAGGGGGTGTATTCAACTGAGAGTTTTATGTGATCTGTATTAAAATGAAAAAAACTATTGTTATTCAACCATGAAATTTAAAAATTTATTTAAAATTTACTTTTATTGAACTTGACATTTCATAAAGTACTCTGAAATCCACTGTTATTGAAAATATTTTAAGTTGTGGAGTTTTAAAGCTTTCAAGTGATTTTAGAGTGTTTACGTGGAGTTTCTTAGTTAAAAAAATAAAACTCAAATCTCATGGTTTTATGTGATATTCTAGGGTAGTTTAACAAAAATTACTTTATCTCTGCAATTTATTGAAATCATGTAAAACCTCGTTAAAAATTAAATAACCTCAAATTTTAGGTTGAATACCCGTAATCTTATATAAGGATTTTGAGATTTCTAGAAATAAATAAAATAATAGATGATAATTACATTGCATTCTATTGATGATGTACAATATGTAATTGTCTAAAGTTGAGATAACTACATATGATTGTTTAAAGTAGAGATCCAATTTACAATATATGATTCTCTAAGTAATACGAAATCATCCATAGGTGATTTTATAAATATGAAGTACATCAACAATAGTACTCGAATATAATTATTAATATTTTTTATATCATCGTAAAAACTCAAAAATCTCTTTCAAAAAGTAAAAATTTTGTATATTGACTATATCTAACTTGAGAATCTTTAAATTATGATATTTTTAAAAAGATTGATGTTTTTAATTTCTCAAGTATTTTCAGTCAGCAAATTAAATACTCAAGTATTGTATACGCATATTTATTCCTCAACTAATCATTGACTG